>JAKCPI010006718.1:0-47103 GCA_023213315.1 Euborellia annulipes | reverse complement strand
TGGCCTCTGCAGCCTAAAAAGGGCAATAAAAAAAAAAAAAAAAAAAATTATAAGGTCATCGGCCAAAGAAATAAATACTTTTGCGTATTATCCGTTTATTTGTAAATATTTAGATTCCAGTGATATAGAATCATCTTCAGTACAATCAACAGATGTTTTTCAAAGATGATTCTATATCACTTTCAAGGATCGAAGATATTTACAAATAAACGGATAATATGCAAAGTATTTATTTTTGGCCGATGTCCTACGTATAAAATTAATCATCCTTACGGCCATCTACAAACAATAAATAATATTTTGTTTAGCCAATTCAACTGAAGATGGCATGATTAAATCGTAAGAAACGTTTTACGTAAAGGAGTTTAATTTAATAGAGCTCCCTGCTTGGCTGCTTTCCTCATTTTAATTCTACACAGCCACTTTCTACATTAAATATAAATCAATTATTTTTTAGATACTCTTTAAAATCTATATCCTTGAAATTGTTTGAAGCACACTTTATTCTTGAACTTCATAGGAGCCCTCGGGCTTGGCGTAGTTGGTAGCGCGCCTGCCTTGCTTACCAAGGGATGAGGGTTCGGTTCCCAGACAGTCCGTTGATTTTATTTAAGCCTTTTGGATACCAAATGGCATAAATAAGAATGCCTGAACCCCTAATATGTATATTAATCAATAACGGATATCGTAAAAGTAATACATGGCCTAAGTTGCCGAAAAGGCTGGGTGAGTGTGAGTGTGAATGAGAAAAAAAGCGTGAATGGTAAATATATATATATATATATCTGCTTGAAACTATATGTCGTCACAAAAAATCTGGTGTGACAAGCACAGAACACTTACCAAAGGTAAGAGAAAGTTGTGTGACTGTGCTTGTCACCACCAGAATTGTTTTTTAAGTTTAAATATTCTTTCACACCACTGACGGAGGGATAATAATAAAAATTAAAGCATAAGACTAAAGGAGAGAAATTTCCGTATAATAAAATTTCTAATTTATGAGATTAGAGATTATATTTTGGTTGATTTATAATTTAATATTTTCTGTAAATATCATATTATATCATCATCGTTTATTCAATTTTGTAATGATGCCTGGTCTAAAATTTCAATCGTTTCATTTTCAGATAAATTCATACTAAATTTACATTTAAATTACTTGCGTATTATCGGTGTCCAACCGCACCGAGTATCTTATTCTATCAATCAATTTAAATTTAATTATTATTTGTTTGTTTATTTGTTTTTTTTTTTTTTTTTTTAATCAATCGAGTTTAATTGAATTATGCTACTCCTATTATCAGCATTCTTGAAACCCGGAAATATTTTTCTCATACTAAAAAATGTGAAGGTCAAAATGTGTCACTTTGACACCGCTTATCAACCTTCGTTTTTTTTTTTTTTCCCCCTTTTCTTTTCCTTTTTTTTTTTTTTTTTTTTTTTTTTTCGATTCTCCAAAAACGGTTATGCTAACGAATTAATTTTTTTTTAAGACGAAGTAATTTAGAAGCCTATTCGCCTATTATTCATAAAATCGTGCCAGCAAGAAAGCTTGTTTGTACGATGGGGTGTCAAAAATTAACAGGAATTACTAGAAAATTCTGCTTACTTTTATTCAAATTTCATTCAACCTACAGACATTCAAAGTATTCCCCCGAGGAGAAAATACAATGATTCTAGCGTCCACGCCACTGCTCAAAACACACCCTGAAGCCTCTTTTTGATAGTCTGTTGAGTACACCAAGAAATTTTGTTTTTATAGCTCTCGATCACTCTGAAAATGACGACCCCGAAGCTCTTTTTTTCACAAATAGGTGTAAGTCTCACAGCGCTAGGTCCAAAGTCTAAACCTTCAAAGTAATCTCCCAAGGAGAAAATACCTTGATTCTAGCGTTCAGGAGCCACTGTTCAAAACACTCCCTTTTTTTGATTGTCTGTTTTGTACACCCGAAATTTTTGTTGTTTAGTTGTCGATCACTCTGAAAATGACGACACCGAAGCTCTTTTTTCACTCCAGGAAATAGGTGTAAGTTCCACGGCGATAGGTGAATAAGGTGTATGTGGCATCAACTCAATGCCTAATTCAGTGATTGTTTCTTGAGTACTGATGGCGCGATGTGGCAAGTTGTATTATCTTGGTGAAGATTCATCCCACAGTGGTCTTTTTGTTGCAATTTTCCTTCAATCACTTCAAAATTGTAATTCGCAGTAACATTACGTTGCTTAATTTCGGATGCACTCAACAGACTATCAAAAAAGGGAGTGTTTTCAACAGTTTGGAATCGTTTTTTATAGAGGTTGCGAAACCAAAGGGCAAGAGCCCTGAAAAAAATTAGCACCAGCAAAATTGTTGAATTTGGAAATTATATTTTAGATCTATTCAGCTAAATTAAATTAACTAAGATTGCAAATTTATACATTTGAATAAAAACCAACGTCCGACTTAATTCTTTCGCCGACTCATGGTCTTTGGCCTCGCATAAATATGAATCGATGACCACGAGAGGTAACTCTGGAGGTCGTCACTTCGCCACTCTACGACCCGTCAGTGTACATAAAACCACAATATTACAAATCAAGTCTTTTTTGAATACCCGAAACTTCCTCCCACACCAACTGCCAGCAACCTAGCGACGACAACGGTCATCCCGGCGGAACATCATCAACCACTACATAACACAGCTCTTGCTCACCTATCTTGATTTGGAAGATAAGAAGCCTTATAACCTTCTGAGAGAGATGAAGGAATTGTTGGCTGATAAAATTAGCGATGAGGTTTTGCAATCACTTTAGTTAGATACAGCACTACTTCATGTAGTGATCTACTAGACAAATTGGTTATAATGGCGGATATGATTCAAGAAGTGTCGCATGGTTCTCTGAACCAAAAGCTCGAAGAGCTGATAACTGAAGTTCCCAGCAGATATCGGAGCACTTCTTACAGTTATTGTTAATTTATATTAGTTTGGCCCATAACTGACACACATGTAATAGAAAAGGCACAGTAGCTATGTTTTTCTCTTTATTTTAATAAAACTCACAACAATGTTTCGGATTTGGTTTCGCATAGACAACCGAAACGACGCTATGGTTTGAATAAAACAAAGCAATTCTATTATTCTAATGTTCATTTAATTTGTTCAAAAAATTTATTTTCGACTCCCACTTACCCTTAATATGAAATAGAACTTTCTTATGTTTCACACAAAGTACAAAGTTTTTGGATACACAATTATTAGGTATTCTAATAGAAACTCCATCAAATGAATTCATTATTTAGAGAACAAATCCATTTTAAGAAAACACACTAACAAAAAAAAAAAAAAAGTTCCTATTCACTTGGATCTGTTGAAATTGTCACTTTAGTTAGGGTAAAGTTGTTTCTATCTCTCTAAATAAGTTCTTTCTTTTGAATGCGATGCTTTTCCTGTCACTCATCCATTGAACAAAGTCTATTCAGACAAACTTGCTGGCTCTCCCCCTCACACACCTACTCAGAGAGCCGCCAACATTTGCTATTTCGCTTTAATTAACATAACCGAAACTTCATAGATTTTATTCATAAATAACAAACCTAAGCTTGATAAGTTAATTTGTATTCAGTGCTTTCGAAAATAAAATTTAATTAAAAGTATTCAGGTGAAATTTACTTAAAAGATCCTTATCATTTGGATAACAAAAAAAAAAAAAAAAAAAAAAAAAAAATATCTAAACTCACTTGGAATTAATGAAATTTTTATGTATTCAACGAGAGTATATAGTTTTTTTTTTTATTTGTGAAATTTAAAAATTAGAAAAGATAAAATACAATAATTGTTTTACAGGTATGTACTTTAATATTAAAACTTTTTTTTATAATTGATTTATACTCGACGGTATTTACAAGTCTCATGCCTGGTTGCAAGAAAACAGTTCTGTAAATATTTAAAAGTCTGTTAGTAAACATTGCTTTGGGCGCTAAAATTGCTAAAGCAACTTTAAAGGAACCGTTAACTATTCCTTTCTTTCAAGATATATAGATAGATGCAAAACAATTGGGCCAGCAAAAATGACAGCTTTCTATGTAGTTGGCCATTTGACCGCAAGGGCGCATTGTCAAATTGTATAATTTATAATAGTACCAAAATTATTATTGTTTTTCTACTTCTGCATAAATTCTGAACTCGCCCTCGGGACTTGGTGTAGAGGTTAGTGTGCTAACCTCGTATACCAAAAGTCGCGGGGTTCGGACCCCAGGCAGTCCGATGATTTTATTTAAGCCATTTGGATACCATATGGCTTAAATTAAGAATGCCTGCACCCCCAATAGATATTATAGATAATAACGGTTATCGTCAAAATCGTCTTATATGGCCTAAGTTGCCGAAAATACTGTGTGAATGAGAAAAAAGTGTGAGTGTTTAAAAAAAAAAATTATGAATTCTTTTTTTTTTTTTTTTTTTAAATTATTCACTATTAATACAAGCGAAGAAATCATTTCATATCATCATTCAATTATCCATATTTTAAACTACAAACATTGCTGAGAAGGATTAAAAACATAAATTTGCCCATTTGCACAAACACATCTTAGATCTTAAGCTTGCCTTGAGTTTTACATAACCTAAAAAGCGAAATGTGGTATTTTACCTATTCAACTATTTATATATTTTTTTTTTTGAAAATAATTATCATTTATGCGATGGAGGCACAAATAGAGGATCTTAAGACCCGATTAAGTGTTTCAAATTCATTTGTAAGATGTAAGACGAGCTTGCAACTGGGTATAAGAATTTTTTTTTTTAATTCACCTTTTCGACTGCAGAGACCAATAGGGTTTTAATTTTAGTTACTGTATATAATAAATATATAATAACGATTCTACACGCTGAGACCTGGGGGTCACCAATCCCAAATTTCCAGGCGTTTGGCATTACTTATCATCAACGATTGTGTTGATCTAGCCCGTGGCCAGGCCGGCGGCATAAGAGTTAAAAACAAAAAAAAACAAACAAACATCACATTCACCTTGAGACAGAAACCTTCCACAATATTGAATAATATATATGCTTAATATATTATATAGGCCAATTAAGAAGCTTTTTCAGCTGTTATAAATTTAAAACCTATATTTATTATTAATTATCTACTACTGTATTATTTATTAAAAAAAAAAAAAAAAAAAAAAAAAAAAAAAAAAAAAAAAAACTACTTCTGACTAGACTGACCAAACCAGTTTCTTATGTGAAATATGCGATCAATCAAATTTTTGGAATTTTTATTAAAGAAAACAAAATACATGCCTCTTCCTTATATGCAGGTCAATGGTAAGCGAAAGGTATAAAAGGCCAAATCGAAATTAAAACCTGCTCAGTTCTTTAAAAATGTCTTTGAAGGTTACTCATCTTCTCTTTGTATTATTAGTAACTGAAGCGTTTGCTTCTTATTCGATCAATGTTCACTTCAATTCTAATCAGCCGCCTGAGCCGGGAAGGAAGTTAAATATAAAATTTCAATCCGGTAGCTCAATTCCTTCATGCTAAAAATCGTTACACACACACAGACACACACATACAGACCAATTTGCGGGACCCACTTTTTTGGACTCAGGGGACCTCAAAACATGTATATCCATCAAAATCTCGACATCGAATTTTTGACATGATCGCAATACTTTCTCGGTTCGGACCCCAGGTAGTCCGATGATTATATTTAAGCCATTTGGATACCAGATGGCTTAAATCAAAATGCCTCGACCCCCCAATAGATACAGTATATTCATTATCAGCGGTTAAGGTCAAAGTCTTGTATGGCCTAAGTTGCCGAAAAGACTGTGAGTGTGAATGAGAAAAACGAAATATATATATTTAAAGTATATAAAATTATATATATACACTGGGCCTCAGAGTTTTTTTTACGGAAAAAGTGGACCGTACATCAAAAAAAGGTTGGGAACCACTGCTCTAGTCCGTTGCCAGGCCTGCGGCATAAAAGTTAAAAAAAAAAACAACAAACAAACATCACATTCACCTTGAGACAGAAACCTTCCACAATATTGAATAATCGCTTAATATATATATTATATAGGCCAATTAAGAAGCTTTTTCATCTGTTATAAATTTAAAACCTATATTTATTAATAATTATCTACTACTGTATTATTTATTAAAAAAAAAAAAAAAAAAAAAAAAACTACTTCTGACTAGACTGACCAAACCAGTTTCTTATGTGAAATATGCGATCAATCAAATTTTTGGAATTTTTATTAAAGAAAACAAAATACATGCCTCTTCCTTATATGCAGGTCAATGGTAAGCGAAAGGTATAAAAGGCCAAGTCGAAATTAAAACCTGCTCAGTTCTTTAAAAATGTCTTTGAAGGTTACTCATCTTCTCTTTGTATTATTAGTAACTGAAGCGTTTGCTTCTTATTCCATCAATGTTCACTTCAATTCTAATCAGCCGCCTGAGCCGGGAAGGCATTTGTGCTATTGTCCGGATAGCGGATCTTTATTTGTGGATGTCTTTCCGAATGTAGTAGCTTCGAATCATTTATCCCAAGTAACTTCGGATCGTGTACCCCAAGCACCTCCGAACCATGAACCTCGATTACCTCAAATACCCCCCAAATCAAGAACCTCGTGTACCTCAAATACCTCCGAATCGAGTACCCGAAATACCTTGGGATCGTGTACCCCAAGTACCCCCAAATCAAGAACCTCGTGTACCCCAAGTACCTCCGAACCATGATCCTCGAGTACCCCAAATACCTCCAAATCAAGGTCCTCCGAACCATGGTCCTCGAGTACCCCAAATACCTCCAAATCAAGTTCCTCCGAACCATGATCCTCGAATACCCCAAGTACCTCCAAATCAGGTTCCTCCGAACCATGGTCCTCGAGTACCCCAAATACCTCCAAATCAAGTTCCTCCGAACCATGATCCTCGAAAACCCCAAATACCTCCAAATCAAGTTCCTCCGAACTATGGACCTCGTGTGCCTCAAGTACCTCCGAAATATGGACCTCCGTATTATTTACCTCCAGTTCAAGATAAAACCTGTGAGCAAGGACAGACTTTATTAGAAAATGGAGAATGCCTCGATAATCAGGTTTCACCTAATTTTCCTGATTCAGTTCCATGTCTTGTTGGACAAATAAGAACTCCGACTGGATGCCAAAGTAGTACAACTATTCATTCAACGGAAGAGATTGTGAGCGAAAGGTTAACTCGACGACGATCAGCGTTCATCCATCATCGGTCACCCATTCAACAACAGGCGCAGCAAAAGTGAAGATTTGTTATACTTTAAAAAAAGAAAAGGTGTGTACAGACTAAGACAAAATATTATCATTACCTTTCTACCTTCAGTAATTGTCCCAGTTATTTTATAATTTTTTTTTTTTTTTAGAAAAAATAAGATTTATAAATCTGTATTAAAAAATAATATCACAACAAATGACACCTTATTGTTATAATTGACACCTGCTTAGTGCTGACGAAGGGGGGCGATTAGCACCAGAGACGTCGACGAGCAGATTGAAATAAAATTGTGTTTTATTAAAGTGAAACTTTATTTTGATCGACACAAATTTTTTCGTTTCTCTATCAGCATGTCGCGTTACAAGTCGTGACGTCAAAGGCCGTGACGCTACAAGTTATGACGTCCCAAGCAGTGACGACAAAAATAGGAAATTTGATATTTAATATATATGTTGAATTATAAAAAAATAATTGTGAGATTTAATTATTGAATTTTTAAATTGATAAAATATAATTTTTTAAATAATATAAAATGATTCAAATACTAAATAAATATTTTTCTCAGTTTTTAACATGCGTCTTTTGATTTCCCATTATCATTCCCATTTTCCAATAATTAAATTAAGATTAAAAACGCGATTTTAATACCCTTAATTGAATAATTTTCTGAAAATTTTCAGTTAAACGCATACGATCTGAAAAAAGTTTCACTTGCATCGTGGTTTCATAAAACCACACAATGATTTTTGTCTAGCTAAAATATTTTTTTTTTTTTCACCTAATCAACATTTCGGTCACCCATTTTCAGGACAAGAATTGTGATGGTAGCTCACCCCAAGGAGTTAGTATATTGTACACAAATATTCTAAGCATCTTAACAACTGAATGGAGCAGTGAGTTTTGAGATTTTTAATAGATGAGTCATCGAAACGTTGATAAGTTGAAAATAAATATTTTTTTTTTTTTACATATATTAATAATTTTATCTTTTGTAAATATATTTAAAATTAAAAAAAAAAAAGAAAACTTTACCTAGATTGATATTATTGTAAATTAAATAACAAACGAAACCTATAAAATTCAACAAATATCAATATGAGTATCGTAATGTCCTATATGGCCTGAGTTGCCGAAAAGCCGTGTCTATGTGTGTGTGTGTGTGTGTGTGTGTGTGTGGGGAAAAAAAAAAGTGTGTGTTTAAAAAAGAAAACTGCTGCAGTGGCTCAACCAGGATTTGCTCCTGGGGGGATTTTGACTAGCCGCGCCGCCCCCCATTGGCGGACGGAACGCCGAGACGGGGGCCCCTCCCCTCCCCCATCTTCAACTAACTCGGGCGCGCTGGCATCGGACCTTCTCCTTTTTTTCTTTATTTGCCCTTTTAGCCAGAGGCCTATATAGAAATTTTTTCGGGGGGGGGGGGGGGCTGATCTCAAAAATCTTTTTTTTCGCGGAACCAAATTTTGCCGCCCTGCGGAAAATTTTTTTCTCGTCCGTAAAAATATTTTACCCTTTTTTTAGAGACACTAAATTATTTTTGCCTCCCGTGGAACCAAAATTTTTTTCCCCATGTGCCGCCCGCGGAACATTCACACTTTCCAAAGATTTTTTTACGTCCGTAAATTTTTTTTATACAGTAAGTTATACTTTAAGAAATTATTTTTTTTTTCCCAAATAAAAAAAAAGGTTATATTTTTTCTTTTCTATTTGTAATACCTGTTTTTTTCTCTCCTGGGGGGGGGGGGTTAAAACCCTAACCCCCCTGGTTGCGCCAGTTAACTGTTGAATAAAAACAAACAATTTTAATGTATAATAAACGCACCGTATTGACAACTTTATTTAAGCATGTCTCTTTTTTCGGGCAAAAATTCTTTAAAAGCAATTTTTTTTTTTTGGATTTACCATTGAATACTCAACTGTCAAATACAAATATATTTGCAAACAACCCACTTTACGTTTTTTTTCTTTCTTAAATTTCTCGAGAGATTTTTCATTAGATCATATGTATTTATACAATTTAATTCATTTTACTTTTTTTGAATAAATTTCCCCTCTCTCTGGTTTTCTTTAAAAATGATGAATGAACTCGAAACCCTCTTTTTCCAAACTGAGAGGCGCGCCTCCCTAGGAAGGCGCGGACTAGTCTAAGGGGAGGCGCGAATATTGGCCACCAAGATCAATTTTCCAAATGATTGCAAGTTTTATAAATAAAATAATAAAATAATTTATAAGATTCTGGGACGGAGTTTTTAATTAAAATAATAAATATGAATAAATAAAAAAAATCTGGTGTGACTGGCGCACAGCACACAACTTTCTCTTACCTTCGGTAATCGAAAGTTGTGTTCTGTGCTTGTCACACCAGATTTTTTGTGTCGACATATATTTAGTTCCCGACAGTACGGAACATTTGAATTCAGATGTAAAATTTATAAGTATGGGAAAATATTTATATTTTGTTACCATGGCAACCATTTCTCCTATCTTCCCTATGAAATACAAGAGTAAAGTGGTCTTCAGAAGATTTCAATCGCAAAATGAGAATATACATTTTAAAGAGCATCTAAAAAATAATTGATTTTTGAATTTTAAAAAAAATCGTTGGAGCAAATTTTGAGAAAATCGAAAAAAACTGAAAAAGTACATCAGTAAAGTACTAGTAATCTTTGGCCGATTTTGATTAAAAGCTTATTTTTCCGGTCCCGGGGGGTGTTTAAGTTAAATATAGAATTTCAACCTCGTAGCTCAATTCCTTCATGCTTAAAATTGAACACAGACACACACACCCACACACCCACCCACCCACCCACCCACCCCACACACACAGACCATGTCGCGAAAACCACTTTTTTTGGATTCAGGGGACCTCAAAACGTGAAGATCCATCAAAATCTCGACATCGAATTTTTGACATGAAACCAATACTTTCTCTCTCTATATATTAACATATATATAGAGGTACGAGAAAGTAAAAATTAATTTATCATAAC
This sequence comes from Euborellia annulipes, assembly GCA_023213315.1. NCBI lineage: Eukaryota > Metazoa > Arthropoda > Insecta > Dermaptera > Anisolabididae > Euborellia > Euborellia annulipes. The sequence continues at coordinate 36,875 of JAKCPI010006718.1, read as the reverse complement.
AAAAAAAAAAAAAAATAAAAAAAAATATTTTTATATAAATTTAAATTTTTTAATATTAAAAATTTTTGTTTTTGTATTATTTTATTAAATGTGTAGGGGAGGGGGCGTCATACGATTAAATATTTTTAGGGGAGGCGTTGTAACTTAAAGTTTGGAAACCAGTGATTTAAAGTAAGACTCATTCTAGAAAATTATACTCTGTGTAAAACCCAAAGGCGGATCCAGGGAAGTTTTTCAGGGTTTTAATTTTTTCTGACTAGACGCGAAGCTCGCCCAAGGCGATCGCATTATTAATTATTTTATTTATTAGGATTGGATTAGGGGTTGAAAAATTGAAAAGATTGTTTTTTAAATTTATTTTAGCTAAATCGAAGCCAAATAAATAGAAAACATTAAAAAAATAGCGTTGATTATTATTTGATTAGGGGGTGGGTGGATGAAGGGTTGATTATTTAAGAAAGGCCTTGGAATATTCCAAATCACTTGTTGACATTCTTTTCCAGTTATAAATATAGTTAGATTAGAGCAAACGGTATTTTTTTTACTTTTAATAAAAAGGGAATTGTTATTTTCATCTATTTATTCCTATACAAACAGAGAGACGAATCTCTCCTTCAGTCGAGTCGAGTACGTTGCCGGGCTGCAGGCGCTGATCTCTTTTTTGTGTTTAAAGTGAATCAAAGTGAATAATTAATATAGTGTAACCCACCCCGACCTCACCGTCAGCCGACACACCCTCCTGAGAGTCTTATTAAAGGTAATTATTATGCATTTTATCGATGAAAAAAAATGATAGAAACAAATAATTTGATTGCGAAAAACGATTCTTTTGAATATGAAATTAATATTTTGTATTTCACTAAGGGTAGAAGGTGAATATAAGCTGTTTTAAGGGGGAGGGGGGAGTGTAGGTGTCATTTAAAAAAAATTTGTTTTTTATTTTTTATCTTTTTTTTTTCAATACCTTTTTTTTCTCATTCACACACACACACCCATATTCACACAGTCTTTTCGACAACTCAGGCCCTATTGGGGGCCCAGGCATTTCTATTTAAGCCATTTGGTATCCATTTCGGACTGCCAGGGGTCCGAACCCGTCGCGGGTTCGTTATAGAAGGTAGGCACGCTACCAACTACACCAAGCCTGACGACATTTTTTTTTGATCTTTTCTTAAGTCACCATTATATTCTTTCTATTTGGCCTATATTTTTGTTAATCAAATTATTTTAATGTACTTTTACTCAGGGGTGGATTAAGGGTTTAAAATTAATATAAAATAACTAGCCTAAGGGGAGGGGCGAATATTGGCCACCAGGACCAATTGCTAGTTTTAATATAAATAAGATTAAATAAAAAAAAAATATTTTTTTTATTTATTCTCGCGGAGTAAAAAAAAAATCCTAGTCATATGTAGCCAAAATTATTGTGACGTTTCGGCCTTCTTAAGAGCCGGAAGCGAGAATAAAAAAAAATTTTAATTTCAAAATTATAATTGTAATTTTTCATTCAAAATTTTCATTCAATAACTAGGAATTTTTTTTTTGACTCCGCTTTTATATAAAATTATATTTTTTAGCATTAAAAATTTTTGTTTTTGTATTGGGAGGGGGGCGTCATAAGATTAAATATTTTTAAGGGAGGCGTGGTAACATAAAGTTTGGAAATCACTGCTCTAGAAGAACATTCGTATCTTTTATTTATACTCGCCAACGGGTGTCTGTCCATTCCTCTTAAAATATATCATTCTAAAATTTTGTTGAAAAATTGGTATTAAACTATAATTATAAGTCCGGATTTTTATGCAGCAAAAATATAATATGCAGTAAAAGTATTAGAATATGCCTTTATTATATTTTTACTATGGCTACCGGGGACGTTCCACACGCTGATTGCTCGGGATCACCAATCCCTCGCTTGGCATTGTTTAACTGAACTTCTCTTCTTCGTTGACTGGTTTCCCAAGAACGTATTTCGAGATCCGTTTGTCCTTTAAATATTCCATTAAAGTTGGTTCGTTAAAATAATCTTTATATTAGCGTTTCCCAACCTTTTGAATTTCCACACCCCCCAAAGGGGGGTGGGGAAAAATATTACATCCTGGCGGCACCCTTCTTTTTTTTCCCTATCAAATCGAAATTTTTTTCCACCCTGGGGCAAATTTTTTTTCCCTTGCGTGAAAATCATTTAACCTTTTTTTTTGGCAAAGCTTAATTTTTTCGATCTACGGAAAATTTTGCCGCTTCCATTTTAATCATTTGACCTTTTTTTTTAACAAAACTTTTTATTTTATTTTTTTTTATCTAAATATCTCGCGGCACCCCTTAGGCATTCTCGAGGCACCCCCCAAAATATACTATATTATAATTTTTTTTGAAAAAAGTAAAATTTTCTTGAATATTTTTTATATTTTTTATGATTAATATGAATATTGTCTCTTAGTGAGACGTTACCTCAAAGTTGATCACTATTAAAATCAGGGGCGTATATAGAAATTTTTTTGGGCCCCCCCCCCCCGCCTGAACTCAAAAATTTTTCTGCGGAAAATTGCTTTTTTAAAAGAAACTAAATTTTTTTTCGCCCCGCCCTGCGAAAAATTTTGTTTTTGCTGAACCAAAGTTTTCCACCACCCTGCGAAAAATAAAATATTTCCCCAACCGTAAAAATCATTTTACCTTTTTTTTAGAGACACTGTATTTTCCCCACTTTCCCCTTTTGCGGAACCAAAGTTTCACCCTGCGGGAAAAAGTTTTTGTACGTATATCCCTATATATGTATATTGGCCAAATGGAATTATTTTCCGAGGCCAATCAATTTTAAAATTAAATGATTAAAAATATATATATATATATATATATAGGCCTACATTCACATGGAAAATTTCGGGGGGGGGGGCCCGGGCCCCGGCCTAACTATATATACCAGTTAAAATAGAATATAAGTTGAAACTTCACGTTTTGCTCTTCATTTCGCTACAATTAAATTCTTAAATAAAAGGAAAATCAAATTAATCTTTAAATAAAATAATATTTTTTGTTTAAATATCAATTTTCTTTAATTTGAGAATAAGATAACATATATTCAAAAAATTTTAAAAATTCCAAATGCTCTTCGTGTCGATTCCAATATTTCTGGAGATTCATTACTGAAATTGTTTTAAAGAAAATATGGATGTAAAAATAAGTTTCCATCTCTAAAATAAATCACATTAATTTTTATCTTGACTGTATATGTAGGCTTATACCATCAGCTATCACATGTGGAAAAATATTTTTCTTTTCAGTAAGAACTTCATTTAGTTCTCTGGAAATGTGAAAAATATATAAATTAATTTTATAAATTTATAATCTTTTTTTAATTTGTCTTCTTACCTTTCAAAATGACATGAATGGCCAATGTTTCTTGTATTCATTTATTACAATTAAAGTGGCTTCTTCAGGCCAATGTGTTTTTACAACTAAAATTTATAATGAATATAATTGAAAAAATTAAATAGAATATAAGGGTGCGTACACACCTGCGCTCTGCTCCGCTCGCGAGCTGCTTTTTGTTGTTGTTTTGAGATGCTCGCGAGCCGCTCGCGAGCTGCTCGCCGCGATCCATCTCTTTGGATCGTTGGCAGGTTCGTCAAAATAAATAATTTCAACGAGCAACGAACTTCGAGCCGCGAACTGCTCGCGGCTCGAAGTTCGTTGCTCGTTGAAATTATTTATTTTGACGAACCTGCCAACGATCCAAAGAGATGGATCGCTGCGAGCAGCTCGCGAGCATCTCAAAACAACAACAACAAGCAGCTCGCGAGCGGAGCAGAGCGCAGGTGTGTACGCACCCTAAGATTACATATATATAAACAAAATAAAAATAAAAATAACAGCTAACCTTATCATTTTGTTTTGGCTTGTTTTTATATCGTTGACCCTTAAATAAATAAAAATAATTAATAATAATAAAGAAAATTAATGAAAAAAATGAAAATAAAACTTAAAACTTACTTCTTTTTTATCGATAATAAATCCAAATATCCAAGGAATGAAAGAAAATGAAAGGTGGTCATCTATTAAAGCTTTGGCGCTGAGATCGCACTGTTTTTAATTTTTACCCGAGAGGATTAGATGGTTCAAACCAGTACTTCCCGAGTCAAAATCGAACTCCTGGCTTGAACCTTTTAGTCCTCAATTGAAGACTGCAAGGTTCAAGCCAGGCGTTCAAGTACTGGTTTGAATCTTCTAATTCTCCTGGCAGGTTCAGTAGGCTCAAGCCAGGCTTTCAATTTTGACTCAAATACTGGTTTGAACCTTCTAATTCTCCTGATAGGTTTAGTAGGCTTTAACCAAATTTTAATCCTATCAAATTCAAAGGAATTGAGGACTAAAAGGTTCAAATCAGGCGTTCGATTTCAACTCAAATACTGGTTTGAATCTTCTAATTCTCCTGGTAGAATCAGTAGGCTTTCACAAAATTGTAAATAAATAACATCCCATCAAATAACAAGGGAATTCAGGACTAAAAGGTTCAAACCAGGCGTTCGATTTCGACTCGGGTATTATTTGATGATGGAGTCATGAAATATATATCATGAAAATATATTATTTGAGGAAAAATTAAAAAAAAAAAGCAAACGTGTGGGATAGAGAGAAAGAGAAGGTGGGCGTGGTCTCGCCAAGACTTCGGCTAATCTCGCCTTCCTCCGCCGTTGCTCGGGCGCTGGAAACGCATTTTTGTTAGGAACGCGTTTTTCTTACGTTACATTTTCTCCCAATTTTCCTTGCGTAAGCCGTCGTTCCAAAAAACCATTCATTTTATAACTAAACAAGTAAAACTCTCTAAAATAATATGTGTATATAAAATATGAGCGTTCTATCTTTGCGTCATTATTGGATTCTGATGTCTGATGAGTCGCCGAGTGTAGCTTTCTTTCAGCCGTTCCATGTAATCGCCGAGTTCGTCTATTTCTAGCGCGTGTTGGATGATTGTGTTGTTTATTCCAGGAGGAGGGAAGGCTATGATTCGTAGTGCCTTGTTTTGGATTCCAGCTAGCAGTTTTAGGTTTGTTGCGCAGGTACAGGTATTGAGGGAGAGTGGAGTGCCATATGTGATTCTGGATCTAATGATTGATTTGTAGAGGAGGAGCACAAAATAGGCTATATTTATTTTTTTCTTTAAGATGTTTCTAATTCTTTTTATTATAGGCTATATCTATGATCCTTTGAAATTTATCAGGCAAGATTTAATTCTAAATAACTTCAATTGATAAAATAACAAATGAGCCAATTGTTTTAAATGTGTGTTTTTTTTAGTTCTTGATAAATGGCCAGGATTTATTTCCTCTTTCCTTTCACATGCAATTTATAATAGGGATTTATTATATTTGATAGAAAAGCAGTAGAGAGATGCTTTTTAACCGAGAAAATGAATTTTATTGAGCGAATTAAGGTGAGTTGACATGTCCGCTCTCTCACTCTCATAGACTAATATAAAAGGCAAAGTGGTTTATGTCCATTAGATGACGTATTATTGAATGTGTGTGTGTGTGAGTTCAACCCTTTTTTGAAGCTTAGACCAGCACTTTTCCCACTCTATAATTAATATTTATGTTTTAAGAGCTGGTCTTTTTGTTACCTACAACACCATAAAACGTGGTGGTTTGATGTTTCAAAACTTTTCGTTACTATCGTCCCTTGAAACACTAAAGGGCTTTAAAATGTTTCCATTTAACACACGGGTCAACTGTTACTTTGAAAGTAAAAACTCTAGTGTGACTAGTCGCACAGCACACAACTTTCTCTTACCTTCGGTAATAGAAAGTTGTGTTCTGTGCTTGTCACACCAGTTTTTTTGGGTCCATATATGGGAAAATATTTAAATTTTGTTACAATGATTACCCATTTCTGTTATCTTTCCTATGAAGTGCAAGAGTAAAGTGGTCTTCATAAGATATCAAGTGCAAAATGAGAATATACATTTTAAAGAGCATCTAAAAAAAATTGATTTATGAATTTTAATCAAAATTGAGAAAATAAAAAAAAAAAAAACTGAAAAGGTACTTAAGTAAATTATTAGTACTTTTTGATAAAAAGTTTATTTTGACGCCTCAGCAGGGTGCCTAATTTAAATATAATATTTCAGTTTCTTAGCTTGTTTCATGCTTAAAATTGAGCACACTATTTTGCGGGACCCGCTTTATTGGACCTCAAAATTTGTATTTCCATCAAAATCTCGACATCGAATTTTTGACATGACCCCTCTTTATATATATTAACATAAGAGAAAGTAAAAAAAAAAGAAGAAATTGAACTTATTTTATTTATTCGGTGTACATAATCTAATTTAATTAGCGAATTAATTATTCATTGATTGATCAGTAGATCGAAAGGACATTTAGCCAACCATATATGGTCAAAAGGATATCTGGTTCAAAGGACATTTAAACCAAATGGATCTCGTCTATAAGAGGAGGCATTTAGTTAATTGGTTCCGAGGAATTTCCGCTCTAATCAAAACAGATACAAACTACTATTGAATTGATACTGATGCTGATGTGATTTTTATATTTCCTAGATCTATAGGATTTAATTAATAATGTACCTTTTTAACAAATAGTCAGAATAGCCAGGGGTAATATAAAAAAATAAAAGAATAGTTTTAGTTTTTTTAGATATGTTAATTTAAACAATTTTAATTAATAGAAGGCGTAAACAGGTTGATGAATTAATAAAATATATTTATCTCCCCAAACCTACTGGTTTCGACAGACTCAGTGAGAAGAAATCTAGAAAAAGTTGTGTATTGCACTATTAAGATTTTTTTTTAAATTTACCATGTATGTGTGAGTGTATTCACAAATCCGTAGAGCTTTTTAAATATGACAGCCACCGATCAGTAATTCCTGTGATGGGTCAACTAAATAGATTAATTTGAATTAACTTTTTCAAAAAAATAATACAAATTTGAAAAAAACTAAAAAAAATATTATTTTTGAAAAAGTTAGGCCTAATACTAATAAATAAAAATTATCTAGCTAGGTGGCATATCACAAGAACTACCTTGCATCTAATAAGTTTTTTTTTTAATTATGATAAATTACTATATTTTAAAAAGTTTTTATTCTTTGAAGTTTATTTTTGAAATCTCAATAGTTTTTTCAACGAAGAAAAAGAAAATGCTGGTTTGAAAAAAAAAAAAAAAAAAGAAGGATCTTAAGCGACCGACCTATAGGCCTACACACAGTTAAACTGCGCAGTTTAACACGTGTGACGTCATGACTAAGCGATAAACTGAGGATACTAAATAGTTTTTGTGCGCCCTGTGCAAAGGTTTCTATTTTTGAACAGATAAACAGAGCGGTTTCCTCAGTTTATCGCTCAGCTTCTGCACTTCCGTCTGTGTTGCTTGAACGTGTTGCCCACCTGTCTCCTAATAATAGATAAAAAAGATGTTCTTCTGGGTTTATCGAGACCTATCATAATTTACCCAAATTGTGGGATGTTTCTTGAAATGGGTATTCAAATCGCGTGAATAAAGCGGCGGTATACGAAATGTTGATAAATTGAAAACTGAAGCGAATCGAGACAGTTGTAAAAAAAAAATTAACAACCTTCGATCCGCTTTTAGAAAAGTATTCAAAAAGATTCTAAGAGATCGGGAACGGGATTCGATACACACTGCACGAAAAAACTGAGAGAACTGAAACTGACTCGGAAAACTTCGCTCTTAAAAAAAGACCTTAAACAAAATAAATAAAGTCATCAGAATCCAGAGGTTGATTTTTTTTTTACGATTACAATACTTTCTTTATTTTAGGTAAGAGAAAGTAAGACGCCCTGAAGTTGTGCATCGTACTTTGAGCCAGCCTCTGATTTTATCAACACAAAAGTTAAAGTTTGAAAAAAGATTGAGAGCGAAAGGGATTCTCGTTATTATATTATTAATTATAAAATCACTCAACTGTTTTAGGGATATTTTAATTTAACTAAAAATGTGTTCTCTCTCTTTTTTTTGTTAATTAAAAATGCCTTGCTTATAATTTTTATTATACATTCTTTTTCTCATTAAGTTTAATTTTTATTCGACTAAAAATTTATATTTTTATTATATTCTTTTTTTTTTGATGGTGAACGTATACGCTGCTATCATCATCATCATGTTGTTAATAAGAGTAAATGCTCCGTGAATGAATAAGAAGAATCAAAAAAAAAAAAAAAAATAATGTTAAGAGAAAACGAGAGAAGAAAAAGATACATACAATGAGGTTGTCGTTATAATTTTACGGAAATCTAATTAAATGAGAGAGAGAGTAAAGAACAAAAGCTTAAAAAATAAATTAAATACCATGATTTCTATTTAGAGTTTTCATACATTGGTAGCTCTGTATTATATTGTTAGTCACTTTAAGTTATTTAATTTTGAAATCTATTTAAAAGAAAAAGAAAATTTATATCAATATTTGTGGTGGACGCAACTTTGCTTTGTACACTACTTTGTAGACTACTTCTTTCGGCTCAACGAGGTCTTCCCTAATCCCACACAATCTATGACCGGGGTGGCCATCCATCTAATTCAAAAATGAAAGTCCTCTTCTTTCTTGAGACGATCGCGAACGCGGACACTCCCGGAAGGCAGATAAGCCTTCATTATATCAATTCGGAACGAGACGGTGGAAACGCGCCCACAAACCCAAAGAAAGTTTAAAAGGAAAAGATACAGACACATACGCACAGCTACATACTTAATTCACAGACCAATTAATCTCTGCCCACCTGCCTAATCAATGTCATTTAATAGCGAACTAAAATAGAGCAGAGGTAATTGATCTGATAATCATTCACGAGTTAGGAAGGAAGCCCGGCCAATACAATACTGAAGATCCCCCTTGATTGCTCATCTCATTGTCAGAAACAAAATGAAGTTGTTCAAGATGCATGCTGAAAAAAAAAGAACCCTAAAAGCTAACAACATCCTATACGAACTCATAACATCTTGAACATTAACTCACTCTGTCCTGAAACAACCAAGGCCCAGAACTCAGCACTGACCAACAGAGCTCCGGAGAAAGAGAAAACACTCTTCCAATCCATGCAATTATGTTAAAATATTCAAGATATATCTAGGTCGAAATAAGAAAAATAAAATAAAATTTTGAAAATCGTAATCTGCTTACTCTAAGTAAATGTTGAGACTTTAAATGTAGCTGCAACACTCTGGAATCTGCAGTAGAGTCTGCCTGGTTGATGTCGGAGATGTCTGATGACGGATGCTCTACATGGATTCACTTATTCACTTCTACACTTCGGTCGGTTATTTACATTTTGGCCATACATGGATTTATGATGTCAATTCTCGAAGGCGATTCGTCGATTTCTAAAAATATAAAAAAAAGTAATAAATAAATATTGAAAGGGGAAGAGTAGCCAACCTTTGGCTCAAAGAAACAAAAACAAACGTAAAAGATTTTAAGCTTAATGAATAAATTAAAAATCTGGTGTGATTTGTCGCAAAGCACATATCTTGCCTTAGGTAATTGAAAGTTGTGTTCTCTGCTTGTCACACCAGATTTTTTGTATCGACTTATATTTAGATTCCACCGATATATTAAAATTCAAGATGTAAAATTTATAAACATGGAAAAATATTTATATTTTGTATCAAAATCTGGAGATCGAATTTTTTGACTATTATACGAGAATACGAGAAAGTAAAAAGTAAATTGTTTTCTATTGTTGCGATTAATTAATTGATAAAAAGATCTATCAAATTAACAACAGATGTTTATTATTATTGTCTCGCGTAAATGTTGACAAAATTCAATTTCACTGATAATGGAATGTCTATTATTCATAGTGTAGTTAAAATAAAAAAAAAAAAAAAAATACTGATTGTCCAATTAAACAACGTACGATGGACGTATTTAATGATATTTAATCAAGTGAATAAATGTGTGTTCGATTGATTAATAAAGCAATGAGAGTGAGAGAGAGTGAGATGGAATGAGAGGTATCAATCGAAGCGTGTAGTAATTTGCACACAACTGGGAAAGGGGAACGGATACGACGAAATTTGGGAAAAGGGTTTTCGCGGTATCTTCCGCACGGGTGCTTTTAAGTTAACGCAATATCTAGCTATCCAAGTTAGTCAGTCAGGTAGTCATCATTGATTGGAAAGTTGAATAAGCATTTCGGAACTTATTATTAGAAAACATAAATATTATCAAGAAAATGAATTATCTTTATTTTCTAAAAGAAAATTGGGAATATTTATAGCGTTCCAACTTCTATGGCTTTAGAACGAAAAAGTCAAAGGTATAATTGATATGGAATCATAATCTAACGATAAAGTAGGGGTAAATTTTAATAGAAATTGTGCTCTAAAACAACCCTTATTTGGAATTTTCAAGATTTTATAAGGCAACACCCCTTAAAAACATGCAGATGGTTATAATACATATAAATTTCAAGTTTCTGCCCAATCAGAGGTCATTTAGACGTGCCGCAAATGGCTTAGAAAAGACGAACTTTTTAATTTTTTTTTGCTTTGGACACCCCTAATGCAATTTTTACCATCCCAAAACATATATCTACGATATTCTAGAGTTCTTTGGCTTTCCAAAAACATTCATTCCTAAGAAATCTGTTGATTATTAACGAAATTATTAACAAAATAATTATCATTGTTAAAAAACATTTTGGCTGCCTATCTTTTGGGCGCTTTGCTCATAATAAACGTACAACTATTATATTGTATATAGCAGGGGCGTATATAGAAATTTTTTTCGGGGGGCCCGACTCAAAAATTTTTCTGTGGAAATTTTTTTTAAGAAACTAAATTTTTTTCACACGAAATTTTTTGTGGAACATTTTTTCCTTTGCGGAACCAAGTTTTCCATCCTGCGAAAAATTTGTTGTTGATATCTGTATATTCCTATATATGTATATGTGTTTGGGAATTTCGGGGGCGCCCCCCCCCCTTTCCCCCGATATAGGTATATTTTTAAACTATTTTGTTAATAATATCTTTAATAATCAACAGATTTTCACAAATCAATAATTTTTGGAAAGTCAAAGAACTATAGAATATCGTAAATATATGTTTTTTGCAGGGATTGTAAAAATTGCATTAGGGGTGTCCAAAGCAAAAAAAATTGTATTTTTCTAAACTTTAAGCCGTTTTCGGCCGTTAGCTCTTACACTTTATAATTAGTATACCATATTTGGTATATACATATAATATATATCTGGTATATAGCCAAAACCGTCTAAATTTTTTTTTTTAAATAAATTAACAATTGCCCTACTCTCAAAAATTTATCTTTTATAGAAAAAAGAGAAATTTATAGAATCTTAATATAAACATAGAATTCTTGATTGATAGGTATCCAAGTAATTAATAGGCCTCTCAATTACAGAGGAACGTTCAGAATGTTTCATTAGATACGCCTATATTATATTATTATTATTATCATCTTCATAATGGTATGTGTTGGATTATCTCTTGAATTAATATTTAATTATGTTTCTATTAATTAAACTAATTTATCAAACTCAATCAGAGTGCAAACGATAAAAGAATTTAGAAAATAAATAAAATGATAGAGATGTAACTTCTTCCTTCTTTGATAAAATTGTCTTTCATTTTAATAATCGAAAGACATGCTGGAAGATGTTAGAAAAAATAAGGTGGAACTGAAACAAACTTTTGAGTGCTTTTGTGGTTTTAAGTTTCAAAAAAATTTTAGGTACCGTTAAAAAAATCCGTTGGCGGGTAATATGGATCAAGCGGGTAATATGGAATAGGTATTGAGACGAATACCTCTTCTCATGTAGGGTAATAGAGATTAGGTTTGCATTTTGAAAGAAAATCAAAATTAATCTTCGTAAAACAATATACTAATATTTGGTGGAAATTTAAAAAGAATATTGAACATATTTATTTAGAATATTTAATATTTATTAAAATTTTAATATTTTCAATTGATAATAGGGTAAAATGATTTTACGGGTGGGGAAAAAAATTTCCCGGTAGAGCGGAAAACTTTGGTTCCGCAAAAAGGAAAAATGTTCCGCGGGGCAGAAAAAATTTAGTTTCTTTAAAAAAATTTTCCGCAGAAATATTTTTGAGTTAAGCCCCCCCCAAAAAAATTTCTATATACGCCCATGATAGGAAATACAAGTTTCTGTTTCGGCCGAAACTAAGTTTCGGCTGAAAGTCTTGTTTCGGTCGGACCCTAAAATTTATTTATCTCCACCATTCATTTATAAATTGTTTAAATTAAAACTTTAAATTGCTTTAATTTAAATTCGTATTATTATTATTTTCAAACATTTTCAATATAAATCAGAATGTTATTGTCATATATATATTTATATTTATATATATACAAAGTAATATATCCCTTTATGGCTTCAAATGGATGCAAATTCTGTAAGGGTGCTAAAAAGGATGCGTGTGAATCCGGGTGTATCAAGAAGCTGATTAAATGACAAATGTGCGTGTGTCTGTGTGTCAAACTGTTGAGTGTGTGACAAAGCACACACCATGTAAAACACTCTCTCTCATGCATCGGTTGGTGAAATTACCAATTCAGATGTGTATGTAGAAGAAGACTGCCTCTAACGTTCGTTGGTTTGTAACGAACAGACACACACACACACACACAGACCACAAATTTATATGATGATTTAAAGTTTGACACTCGAAAAACGAATTGAATTAGAAAAGCATATAGGTGTGGGTGGATGGATGAATTTCATCTCTCTTGCTCCCTCTCTGTTATATAGCTAACGGGAATGTTTCTTGTTATTTGCTCAAGTTGAGTATATTTAAATATGTATGGATATTCATTAGTGTGCGTGTGAGAGATTGACTCACACTTAGATGCTTTAGTGCAATTGAAAGTGGTTTAGATCGTTAGGTTTATTTAAAAAAAAAAAAAAAAAAAAAAAGAGAAAAGAAATACGTAGGCTCTTAATTTTTATAATTTTTTTTTTTATTTTTTGAATAACTAATTTTATTTCGAATTTTTTTTTGTGATAATCATGCACTGGAAAAAGGGTATTTTTTAAAGATGTAAAATATACACTTTATTTATTTTTATAATTTAATATTTCAGTTTATAAAGTAAAATTTTTTTAAAGTCATTTTTGGCCTCTGATTTGCTGATTTTTTTTTATACCTCGATCAACGTTTAAAGAGAGAAAATTTCCAAAAAGTCAAGAAGAATAAATTGCCAAAGGCGAGCAAGGGGGTCCAGGGGGCATAAAGAGCATATTTCTCTCAATAAATGAATATACCATTCATAAAGTCTAATGGCCAGTAAAAAGACTCAAAATAAACAAAATAAAAGTGGAGGCGCCTAAATGATATGCAATCATACAAAAGATTTTGGTGAGGTTGCCTATCTTGTAGGCTCTTTGTTTATAGTGGATTTTAATCTCATCTAATCAATGATTTTTTGAAGATTCTTAAAAAAAAAAAAAAAAAAAAAAAAAAACTTTCTTATCTGTCACTATTAGACAAGGAGATAAATATTTTATTATGTAATTTTAAAAATTTAAAAAACAAATTTCTAATCAGAACAAGCTCAAAATTACATTTTGGGGTTCCTGGGCAAGACCTCATCGCTGGGCCTCCTCTACACCAAATTTTACGAATTAATTCAAGCTACTTTAGGAAAATACCCTAAAATAATATTATTAACCGTCGTACAACCAGAAAAACAAATTTTGGGGAAACCTAAGATTGTTTAGAAATTTATGTTCCTACCGATTTCTACAAACAATTTTTACTTTCTCTTACCTCTATATATGTTAATATATAGAGAGAAAAAGTATTGGTTTCATGTCAAAAATTCGATGTCGAGATTTTCATGGATATATACGTTTTGAGGTCCCTTGAGTCCAAAAAAGTGGTTTTCGCGACATGTTCTGGATGTGGATGAGTGTGTGTTCAATTTTAAGCATGAGGAATTGAGCTACGAGGTTGAAATTTCATATTTAAGTTTTGTACCCTCCTGGACAGTGAAAATAAGCTTTTAAACAAAATCGGCCAAAGAGTACTAATACTTTACTGATTTACTTTTTCAGTTTTTCTCAAAATTCGCTCCAACGATTTTGATTAAAATTCAAAAATCAATTATTTTTTAGATGCTCTTTAAAATGTATATTCTTATTTTGCCATTGAAATCTTCTGAAGACCACTTTACTCTTGTACTCCATAGAAAAGATGGGAGAAATGGTTGCCATGGTAACAAAATATAAATATTTTCCCATTCTTATAAACTTTACATCTTGAACATTCTTTACATTCTAATATATCGGCGGAAACTGAATATATGTCGACACGAAAAATCTGGTGTGACTGCCACCGCACACAACTTTCTCTTACCTTCGGTAATCGAAAGTTGTGTTCTGTGCTTGTCACACCAGATTTTTTTTTTTTTTTTTAGAAAATTTGAATTTTTTTACTTTAGCTCTGAAATTTTGCATAACCGTTTGAAATAATTTAATACAATATACGAATTTTTTCAAATCTTTCTCGGGCCCCCTTGCTTTTTGGGCCCTGAACAGTTGCCCCTGCCTAGTTTCGGCCCTGCCAATAATAACTTGAAATCCAAGGGGAGGGGGTTTGGACCTCAGGCCTCCAATGAATATTTATTTAAATCATTTGCCTACCAAATAATAAATGTGCCTGGACCCTCCTAATATATCGCATTTAAATAATGAGTATCGTCTCAGAGTCTATATGGCCTAAGATGCCGAAAAGACTAAAAAAAAATCATTTGGATACTGAATGAATAAAAAAATATGCATTGGGCCCCAATATTTATATCTCATTTAATTTAAGTACAGTATCGTCTAAAGTCTAAATGGCCTAAGATGCCGAAAAAAATTCAATTTAAATAATCAAGTCATTTACGTATTTGTCTGGTTTATTGGCCTTGGCTAGACAGGTAAAATTAATTCATCATCATTTTATTTATCTTATCAATCTTTTAAGGAAGTATAATTTCAATTGTTAATTTCTTTTACAAAAATTATCTTTTTCTCTACTTTATTTCCTTGACGATTTTACTTTTTTTATTAACAAACGAAAGGAAATTGCCCTTGAAGTAAAAAAAAAAAAAAAAAAAAAAGATAAGGGATTTATAAAAACTTTCAAACGAAGACAAATCTCTCTCTCTCTCTCTCCTTTAAAAAGAAAATAGAGATTAATAACATTCCCTTATCTTTTCTCGTTATCTTTGATGAAGAATTTATTTCTTCACACCTACTGAATTATTTTTGATCAAAACATTTCTAAGAATAAATATTAATTGTTATTTTATACGTAAGCGACATCCATTAAGAATAATTAATTTTTTTTTATAGAATGCGTCATAATATGACAGATAAGGAATATATTTTAAGTTCTAGGACTGCTTTTTGCTATGAATTTTATATGTTTCAGATAATCCGGCATTTTCAGAATCCGGTCCCGTTTAGGCTGGATTGGCAAGAACTGTATTAAATTATTCAAAATATTAATAAAGTTTTTTAAACGTGTATAGCCTTAGTAGCTGGTGCGCCTTATTGCAAAGAATAATAATAATAATAATTTAATCTTCTTCTTTCTTGGCCTGATTACTCCCGCGGTGCGGGGTCGGCGGAATTAGTCATTCATAGGTTTTGAAAAACATATAACCAAGTACTTATTAATTTAAATTAATAAATATATACTTGGTTATATGTTTTTCATAATTACCTCATAGACCAACAACACATGATATATATAATTCTTTATTCATAGGTTTTTTGTCTGACGCCTATTGAAAATACAGAAGGAAGGGACAGACATGTAAAGACTGCCAGTCCCAGCTCGGGTAGCCCGTGGTCGCTATCCACGTACCCACAAGATGTGGGCCCCTGAGCAAAATAATAATAAATAATAAAGTTAACAATTTTCTTATTTTAAGGTGCGCGTCTCGAAAAGCCGTTAGAACATGATTCACTACCGAGTTACTCTAGGCGGCAAAAGATGGCGTTAGTTTTTCCCATAGGAATACAAGGGATTTATTCCATTTCATTTGAAAGATTCCAGCTAATTAATTAAGGGTAAAAAATTAATTATTTTTTAACACAATGATTACTAATTTAATTATCTATAAGATATAGAGCGAAATTTTTAAAAATATCTTTTCCTTTAATGCGATTAATCTAAAAAAAAAATTTATTTTTTCGAAAATCAAAAAAATGGCTTCTATAAGTTGTAGATATTTTAAATAGCTTTAATTAAAAAAAAAATTTGAGGTCGATAGCTTCAAAATTGTGGCGCGCAATCTCCCAAAATTACAACACCGAGACGCTCTTTGAATAAATTTGAATTCACGTTTGCTTTTATTTTTGAACAATTTTCTTCAAACATGAATATAATGGAATCCGATAGTTTAATTATAATAAAGTACACGCGGTTGCCCTACACAAAAAAATAATGATAAAAATTGGTACTATTGTGTTTTGAATTTATATCCAAAGAACAAAAAAAAACGATTCAATTTTAGATTTAATTTGAATTTTAAATACCACTGAGAGAGAAAGAGAATATAGACAGAGAAAAGAGAAAAGAAAGTGCATATCCCAATTGCATGAGGGGATTTTTACTACTGCACCATCACACAACTCACCTCTATCTTTTTATTTTACTCCCCAATAGACACAGAGAGAGGAAAAAAAATCATATTTATGCAGATTGAATTTTTGATTTAAAATCGAAACCAAAACTAATTTGAATCAGAGTCTGTCTGTCTGGCCAAGCGTGTCAAAAGCGATGAATAGGTAATTCGCGGAATTTAAATGACATTCGGGTTGTGTATGTGTATGGACCAATTTGGGTTTTGTACGTACGACATAGAGAGAAAGGGGGAGAGAGTGGTACGTCAGTCAGTCAATTCCCTGTTCAGGGAGACCTGTTGGTATGCATTATATGACCAACTTGCGTAAATATTTATAGGATGCTGATGGTGGGGGGTTTATTAGGCTCCATCACCTGGGATTGTCTTGTTCTGAATTGGTTTTCCCTCTCTCTCTAGTAGAAGAGTAATATTCGAATTTCCTTAGGATTCATGCTTCATAAGAAACGAAGGCACGTCTTTATTTTAATTGCTTTAGGGAATTTAATTTCTCAATTCTTGTCTTATATACAACTTTTCATTAAATGTATTTGAAACAACCCTCTTTTTTTTTGTTTAATCGTTATAAATAGGGAAGAAATATCATATTTTATATATTTTTTATATTATTTTTTTATATTTTCTTCATATTTATATGATATTATGATCAATAAAACATTCAATTTTTTATTTTTCATCTTAGATATAGAAGATTTAAATTTAAAAATTTTATTATTCTACCAAGAATATAGTATATTCTTTTATATTTTTTTCTCTCGTTAATATATAACAGAAGGTCGATATTTGTGGAATAGACTTTATTCCATCATATTCCTAATAATTATTTATTAATAATGGAAAATTTGATACTTTTTAATAAAAACCCTTCAATTTAATAACATGTCTAATTAAATTTTTTTTTTTGTATTATTGCAAACTGTATTCACTAAATTTAAAATGCGAAAATATTAATTAGAAAACCAAATTATAAACTAAATAATAACACTTGTAAGGTTTAATTCACAAGAAATCTGATTAGTGAATTTAGTACCTTTTTTTATAGTGAATTCAGATATGTAATTAGAATTTTTCCATCAGCACAGTTTTAGAGATAGAGAAAAAAAAATTTTAATAGAAAATATCTCTAAAACCTCTTATTTTGAATTTTCAAGATTTTTTTTAACTTAAAAACTCGATTTTTCTAAATTTTGAGCCTTTATTGGGGTGAAAATTTATATGTATTAAAACTATCTGCATATTTTTAAGCGGAGTCGACTTTAAAAAATCTGATGGGGAAAAACTGAAATTATATTTGAATTTATGAAAAATACTTGTAGAATCTCATATCTTTATTTTTGTGAAAGAAAAAAGTTCATTTTTGTCGACCAGTGAAAATGGACAGACTTTTATTTTGGCCAAATCCGTATTTTGGTTGAGAAAGCCCCGTCCTTCTGGTGCTCATTACTTTGGAGAAAATGGCACACCACTATACCCCATTGATCTTCCGTTGGGCCCTTTGAAAGACGTCAGTAGCCTAAGATGCCGAAAAACTTAAAAAAGAGGAAAAATACTCATACTTTAAAAATACTCGATACTTGGTGGTATCGATACTTTTCATCCGATACTTTTTGGTATCGATACTTTCCTTTCGATACGATACCAAGTACAAGTATCGATACTTTTTTCGATACCGTATCCCTAGTTATAAATGATTCTCTTTTATAATTGAAATTTAATAATCATTATAAGAAGAAAAAAAAAACTTTAAAAAATGTATCGTATTTATTTTTGGTTTAGTTAATCATTCTTATTATTTCAAATCGTTTTAAAAACATACATTTTAATGAAATGTTGAATTAATACCTTCACCCTACTCAGTTGCCGAGAGATTAAAAGGGATTATTGATAACTTTATAAGTCAAAGGGTGCGTGGATTCCTGCCAATCCGATGAAAATTTGTCATTTGATATAATAAATTAAAAAAAAAAAATCTGATATGACTGGTCTTATAGAATACAACTTTCTCTTACCTTCTGTAATTGAAAGTTCTAACCTTGTCACACCAGTTTTTTGTGTTAACATATAGATGTAAAGTTTATAAATATAGAAAAATATTTATATTTTGATAATATGACAACTATTTTTATCATCCTTTCTATGAAGTAAAAGAGTAAGTGCACCCCCCACCCCGTGGCCGAGAGACAAATGTCAATATTGAGATTTAGCGCTGTGGGGCGCGGGTTCGGATCCCAGACAGTACGATAAATATTTATTTAAATCAGGAAAGCGAAAGACGCTTTGGTTTTTAAGCAATCTTGTTCACACACACACACACAGACATAATGCCCAAAATGGTATTTTTGGACTCAGGGGGGTCTAAAACGTGGAGAAACATCAAAATCTCGAAGTCGAATTTGCGCCCCTGGGTTTGGTGTAGTAGGTAGCGTGCCTACCTCCTATACCAAACGTCGCGGGTTCGGACCCAGGCAGTCCGATGATTTTATTTAAGCCATTTGGATACCAGATGCCTGAACCCACAATAGATATATTCATTACAACGGTTATCGTCAAAGTCTTAAATGGCCTAAGTTGCCGAGAAGACTGTGTGAATGTGTGTGAGTGTGAGTGTGAATGAGAAAAAAGTGTGAATGTTTAAAAAAAAAAAAAAGTCGAATTTGCGCCACTGTATAAATTTATCATATCATACTGAATGGTCCTATGAATTCATTATTTTTAAAATTATACTGATCCACGAAATTTAGTGGTCTACAATATCAAAAAGAAATTTGCCGGTTGTCGATTTAGACAACAGGAGTTTAACTAATCCCCATTTCCAACAGCTGATCGAATCTCACCACAGCCTGGATCTCAATTTCATATTTTATCCTTTAAAAAAAAAATGTCTACCAACTGTTACACAATAACTACAATCTCTAAATGAATAGAAAAAATAAAAATTTTTTATTGTATTCATAATAATAATAATATTATACAGGAATATCATTTTAATTGGTTTCTTTTTGTTAGATATAAAAAATAAAAAAATGTTTGTCATATCAATGAAAGAGAATTGATCCAGTCAAAAAAAAAGTTATTAGTTATTAGTATTCCCCGTGTTGTCGAGAGAGAGAGAACAGCAGGAACAGCAATATTTACAAATATGTCAATATATATAGAGGATGGGTTAGAAATTAATTTACCAAAATGAATGTTAAAATTGAGAGAGGGGGGGCTATAGAAATCAGAGAGGGCGCACATGGAATGTCAAACGACCGACGTCCGTCCGTCCGTCTGTCCGTCATTTTTATTTAAATCAATCGCCGTCCTAGTACCAAAATGAATCCAACGTTAATTGACCAATCGGATTTATCGAGTTGGTCACCCTCACGTGACTTGAATACAATAAGAAGATAGATATAAAAAAAATAAATAAATAAATACGACACTCCAAGTGCGGTACTAAAATCACCAATCACGTCACGTCTTTAGAAAGCTTGTTACTATGTCTGACCAACCAAATTGAAATTACATTAATTTACCCTTTTTTTTTCTTTTCTTTCTTCTTATCCCTCGGCCCGTGATGACCCTCAGGGCCTTTTTAGCCTTGCTAGCCACGTAAAAAATGAAAGACAAAATATCTACGATTTATCAAATATTTTTTAGTGACCTTCCATCTTTTACCTTTTTGAGTTGATAAATTGTAAAGATCTCTTTTCTCCTTTTTGGGTTGGTTCATTCAATTCAGAAAATCCTATTTTCTCTCTCTAAGCACGCATATTTCAAAAAAAAATTGCAACTCTCTCTGTTATTGATTCTTAAGTTGTCAAGAAGAAGAGGCTGTGAATGGAATCCACAAACAACTACTAGAACCAGAGAAGATCAAAGTTGAAAAGTTCACTCTTTAAAAAAAAAATTGGGATTTAATTTGTATCCAAGAAATGACCTCATTAAAATATTAATGCTAGAGTAGCATATTCCATAACGAATTTCTTTTTATCTTCTCTAATATATAATAATAATATAAATATGATAAATAAAAATGAAATATGAAAAGTTTTTGTATGGATTGTACAATATATGAGAGTGATTCAAAAATTCAAAGATTATCAAGTTGTGGATATTTTTCCTATCTTAGTATTAGGCCAGGAAATATTAATACATCAGCTTTTGACACGTTTCCGCCGGCATGTACCACCTGTGGTACATGAATGATGATCCCATCGGGCGGCATGTGCCACCGGTGGTACATGATTGATTTTCTGGTGACATGTACAGTGAGGGACAATATTAAGTCCCACCGATTATACTAGCCGCAAGGTTAGCCTTGGGCGAACCTTGCGCTAACCATGAGGGCTTCACCCCCTTGGCGGGCAAATTTGGGACATGCGGGGATGTTTCTTGGACCTCCATCGTTGAAACCTTCTTAACTCTTGGTCAACCCTCAACATCGATGCCTCGTTTCTTCTTTAGCGCAAAAAAACAAAATTGATATCTCTACCGGTTCAAAAGTTATTAGGCCCTCGGGGCTTGGCGTAGGGGTTAGCGTGCTAACCTCGTATACCAAAAGTCGCGGGGTTCGGACCCCAGGCAGTCCGATGATTTTATTTAAGCCATTTGGATACCAAATGGCTTAAATAAGATGGCCTGGACCCCCAATATGTATATTAATCAATAACGGATATCGAAAAAGTCTTATATGGCCTGAGTTGCCGAAAAAAGTGTGAATATGTGTGTGAGTGTGAGTGTGAATGAGGAAAAAAGTGTGAGTGTTAAAAAAAAAAGTTATTATAAAATAAAAAAAAAACTCCAAAATGAGAATTTAGTTCTCTTAAAAATAGATTTTCGAAAGAAAGCTTCGAAAATGACGCCAAGGCTCTACTTGCCAAATTACAACTATTTTTTTGGATAAATCAAAAAAAATAATGTTGATATTTAAGTCTTATTCTTCTTCTTCTTTCCTCGCCTTAATATTCCCTCGTGTGCGGGGTCGGCGGTAACTATTTAGCATAGCTCCCTACCAAGTGGTAAAGCCCGTCTTCAGCTTTACCACTTGTTTTGTTTATAATTTCGTTAATAATTAACAGATTTTCACTAATGTAATATGATTTTTCGGAAAGTTACAGAACTATAGAATATCGTAACTAGTTAGCGTTATACCACTGTGCCCAGGAATACAGAGATATTTTTCGATATCTAATTTCCCTAGCTGGGTCCTTTTGTCCCACTTTTTTCTACGAGGATGGAGAGAGAGGGGAGGGGGATTGTCACTATAATCTTTGGGTAATTTAGAAGGAAGGGTGCTTTTATATTATAAATCGGAGTTCATGCGTTGAAAACAGATAAACAAACCCCTTTGTCTTTATAAAGATAAACTGTTCAATTAATATTTTAATTAGTTAAACTCTAAAATGACGTCTTTGCTAATAATTTATTATTATCCTTTTTTTTTTTATTCAAGGTAAAAGGAAATTGACATAACTAACAATATTATCTTCTTTTATCTTTAATAAATGTATCTTTTAGGGGTGATTCTTTTCTTATGCTTATTCTTCACGGATCATTGGCTCTGAGTGATGAGAATAGTCGCCCCCAATGTGCTGTTAGAATATGCGAAGGGCATATAAAAGCAACGGTCCTAAAGATAATTTGCCCCTGGCCACCAAAACTGGCTCCAGTCCATAGACCCTCAGCAGTTGGTTTTCTAATGAATTGGATGGGCCCTTTGCTTGCTTTAATTATTCACTAAGCGCCCTTTTAATGTCTTCATTTAAACTGTCCGTTAAATGTCCAGCCTATTTGTCTGTCTGTTTATCTGAGAGAAGATGAAACAAGCTTAAGGATTTTTGAATTTAACTTTCTAGAAAGTGAAATGCTTTCATTTTAATTGTATTTGTATAAAATATAAATCCTAAAATAGATAAATTAACCCTTGTTTTATATATAGTCCAATATATATCTCGAATTTATTCAATTATAATTTACTTTCACCTTTTGAAAATGACAAATTTTGATTTGTAGTTGTAATTAATTAAATTTAATTATTGAGTTTCCCTGTCTCATTTAGCTGACGTCATCGAAGAACAAAGAAAAAAATTTTCAATTTATTTTCTAAACAAAGTTATATCACACACACACACACTATCGCACTCATGGCCCTTAGGCATTTTTACTAAAGTGGAACATTAAGGTACTTGGTCAAACATAAAAGATTTCTCAAGAAGATTTTAATCAAAAAATAGATTGAAATGCCTATAATGCAAAACCAAAGAAGTATTAAAATATAGAAAAAAAAATTGTAAAGTTGTATTAAATTAAAAGTTTTTGTACCAAGAACGAAAATTAAGAGATTTTTAATAGAAAGCAAGAAAACAATGAAATAATCACATTTAGAAAAATCTGGTGTGAATGATCGAACAGCACACAACTTTCTCTTACTTTCAATATTAGAAAGTTGTGTTCTGTGCTTGTTACACCAGATTTTTTTTTTATCCGAGGGTATATTTAAATTCAAGATGTAAAATTTATAAACAGAAATAATATTTATATTTTCTTAACTACGAAATACAAGAGTGAAGTGTGCTTCAAATAATTTTGAGTTCAAAATGAGAATATACATTTTAAAGAGCATCTAAAAGATAATTGAATTCTGAATTTTAATCAAATTCGTTTGAAGAAAAACGAAAAAAACTTCAAAACTATTTACATCAATAATAAAATACTAAGAACTTTGTGCCCGATTTTGTTCGAAAGCTTCATAGAGGAGGATATCTAATTTAAATATCAAATTTCAACCTCACAACACTTTTACTGAAAGATCATTTTGCGGAATCCACTTTTTTATTACTCCAAACAAATCTCGACATCAAATTTTTGAAGAAATCGCAATACTTTTATAAATTAACATATTTAGTTAAAAGGAAGTAAATAGCATGGAAGGGCTTTAATTTTGTCTCTCTCTGTACGTGTGTAGGTAAAATTATGAAATTTTGTATACATTCGGCTTAGAAAAACGTATGATTGGCTGTTTTGTTATTTCTTAAAAGGGAACAAAACTGTACTTATCAGTACTTACTGGTTATTTTTAAAAATCATAAAGATAATATTTTTTAAAAGAGAGATAGGCCTACTTTTCAACTACTTTTATCTGATAGCAATCTTTCAATCTTGTTAAGTACCTATTCCTTATGAGTGTTTGAAAGGTTATGCGGATATATTGATATTATAGGATTATATAATCAACAATTAATCAATTTTATTATAAGGACATCGGCCAAAAAATAAATACTTTTGCGTATTATCTGTTTTATTTGTAAATATTTCGATTCCAATGACAGAATCATCCTCAGTACAATCAACAGATGTTTTGAAAATCGTTAACTCCTCCCATCCAATATGACAAAACAGCTGAGCATCTGTCAACTTTTACAGCATCTCAACGAGGGGTCCGATATGGTCAAGAAAATTATGAGACATATTGTATCAATAAGCTTCAAGCTAGTGTAAATTTATCTATAGTGTAAATGTATCTTTTTTTCTTATCTATGTTCAGAGATGGATATAGAAATATTAATAAGTAAAGTGTTCCAGACACTCATTGGGAGACAAAAAAAGAGAAAAATCTTCATAATAGATTTGTTCTAGATTTGTTCTTCTCGGGGAATAAAGTCATAAGCCCATTTTCGTTTTCTTTTTCATTATAAATGCTTTTAAACTATAAACTAGGGCGAATTAATGTTCCATTCTCTACTATATGCTTTATAAGACATACAAGTGTTCATTTCTATAAAGAAAGCTATTATAAATTAAAAGGCTGATTTACAGATTTGAGTCAAACTGTAATTTGTCAATATATCAAAACTAATGTATTGTGGCTTATGACTATCTTCCACTAAGACCTTCATATATTTATTTATAATAGTTGTCTGAATTTTTTTCATAATCACTCTATGAGAATAGTTAAAAAAAATTTTATATAATTGTCCTTAAAAAAATTTGCATTATTTTAATCACACTTAAAAAATATTTTGCTAGACAAATAAATAAAATTATAATTAATTGATTAGATAAATAATTTTCTAATATCAATATTTATTTCTCAAGTTCAACATTAATTTATTATTTTTTTATTTTTTGCTTTACCTTTAAATTATCTTTTACCGTCATTAAAAAGATAATTCAATAATTTTAGTTCCAAGGCCTATTTTTTATCAATAAAGGACAATGTAGAAAATTAATTAAAAAGTTTCATATCATTCAGATATTGAATGATTAAATATATTTAAGGATTATGAAATGATCTTTTTAGTATTTTAATTTTTTAGATTTTTCCATTATATCGCTGTCCTACATAGTATTGTTTCAATCTTATTTTAATTATCTTTGGCCGGAGGGCCTGGTCAGAAAGATGAATATTATATAACCATCAAGAACACGTTCAAGGAAGGTTGAAGCTTTGGGTGTAAGGTTCTGAGAAACAGGAGGTGGCCGATATCTGTATTTTTACTTTCTCTTACCTCTATATATGTTAATATATATAGAGAGAAAGTATTGGATTCGTGTCAAAAATTCGATGTCGAGATTTTGATGGATATACACTAGGGGTATGACTTTTCGACTTTTTTTTTTGTTTAAGATTTCCTGTATCACTACTCAATGAACTTTTGCCTATTAATGACTAAAATGACGTTTATTCCATGAAACTATTAAAAAAGGTCACGCACAAACCACTTTGAAATTTTAGGTTGACTGGTCGCAGTCTTGTATAAGCCCGTATATAAGGGAGGTGTTAAAAGCGGGTAGTTGAGTTTTAATTAGCTTAATTTACTTAATTTGGTGTCAATTATAACTTCCAGAACACTCTATAAAATTCCGGTGGGAAGAGGGGGGTAAGGGACCCTCTGGGAAGGGGTAAGCCAAAATCATAGTTATATATTTTATTTTTCTAATAAAGATTTAATGATAAATTATATAAATTCTATTTATAAAAGCAAATTTTAGTATTTTTTTTATTATTTTAAATAAAAGATCGGTTGCAGCAAATGTTCAAAGAGAAAGGTACCCCAAACCCAAGTTTATTAGTTGCCAGCTCCATGTGCTGGATCTCTTCATACGTGTTATCATGGGCGATGAGCTCTATGGTTTGACTAAATCACCAAACATCCACTACTTCTTTGTGCAGGATTTTATTAGCAATTATAATAAATAGAAAGGAGCCTTCAGCAACATTAAAACTAAAATTAAAGAAACAGGCGGTGAAGAGACGACATGAAGTTTCTCTACCACCTCACTCGTTTCTTCCATCTCTTTGCTGAGAGTAATGAAATCTTTTTCGTGAAATTTCAACAAATTCCAAATATCAGCAATGCACGCTGGACCTCTTGAGCCATTCTAGCCCTTCTTGAGTTTATTATGATGCCTGAAATCCGCAAAAGATTGCGCAAAATTTGTCCATTCATTTCTTACTAAGGGGCTGATCATTAAATCAGCAGCCAATGGTTTCGCGTTGAAGATTTTGATGAACTATCTGCAGCTCTGAATTTGCAGGGTTAAATTTCTTGAAAACCCACTGGAAAATAGATGAATTTCCAATCAACATTGCCCGAAACAACTAATGTTGTGAGGGTGCGGTGCAATCAAAGATATGGAAGAAGTCTACTAAGACTCCTCCCTCAACAAGGACAACCCCCCACTGAGATTCATCCTCAACAATGACCTTATCTAGAATATTTGACTTCCTTGTGTCTTTAATGACCCTATATAAGTGAGTCTAAAGCTTGTGTTCAATTTTGTATCTATTTAGAGTGACTTCAAAAAATTGGCAAAAAATCTGATATATAAAATTTTCAAATCATTTTGTGCGTGACGTTTTTTTATCAAATCACCTTGAAAGTAAGATTTTATTCAATATTTAGTAAAAGTTCATCATGTTATGATACAGGGATATGAGGTTGTAAAAAAGTCATACCCCTAATATACACGTTTTGAGGTCCCCTGAATCCAAAAAAGTGGTTTTTGCGACATGGTCTGTCTGTCTGTTCAATTTAAAGCATGAAGGAATTGAGCTACGAGGATGAAATTTTATATTTAAATTAAGTACCCTCCTGGAACTTGAAAATAAGCTTTTAAACAAAATCGGCCATAAAAAATACTTTACTGATGTACTTTTTCACTTTTATTCGATTTTCTAAAAATTCGCTCCGATTTTGATTAAAATTCAAAAATCAATTATTTTTTAAGATGCTCTTTAAAATGTATATTCTCATTTTGCCATTGAAATCTTCTGAAGACCACTTTACTCTTGTACTTCATAGGAAGAATAGGAGAAATGATTGTCATGGGTACAAAATATTAATATTTTCCCATGTTTATAAATTTCACATCTTGAATTCTAATATATCGGTGGAAACTAAATATATGTCGACACAAAAAATCTGGTGTGGCAAGCATAGAACACAACTTTCGATTACAGAAGGTAAGAGAAAGTTGTGTGCTGTGCGACAGTCACACCAGATTTTTCTAACGATATATTGAACTCAAATATATATAAGTCAAATGGCTTCAGCATACAAAATGACTTCAATTTAAAAAAAAATTGTTTTTTAAATACCTGGTCTAAGCTAAAAGAGTAAAAAATCTGATTATTTTAAACTAATTTAATTATTTTTTTTTTTTAACTTTAATTGGTGAAAGCTTCGTAACTAATTAATTTTATAGATATACTCTATCGCATTTTTATTGGCACATATTTTGTTAATAATAAAAAAAAAATAACAGAACTAATTATGATTCTAGTAAATTCTCTGGGTTTTAGAAACTCGGGAAGGGAAAAACCGCGAAGGATTATGAGCAGCGGCTGTTAGCCTTGGTTTGAGCCCTTTTAACTCCTCTCGTAGCTCGTAGGATATTTGGGGTAGTTGGATACTTATGCACCCCCCTCTCTCTCTCTCTCTTTCTCTTTGTACACTTTACGAGACAATCTCACAGGCTTTAATGGCTCTGCATTGTCTCTGCTAGTGCTGCTGTGTTATACAATTATCTTTTACGCACGGATTCATGGCCAAGGGAAAATTTCAATTCTAGTCCAAGGAGAAAAAAAAACAGGAGAGAGGAGGGTGAAAAAATTTAGTTCTGTCTGACATTTAGAATTTTTATTTGAAATTAAATTTACTCGATATTTTGAGCCGTTTTCAAAAGATGATTCATGTTTGATTTACAAAGTGAGGAAAGTTGTAATTTTATTTAGAAAATTAGGCATTTTTTTTCAAGCAAGAATTATTATCTCCCTGGCTAGATGGAAAGCAAAGGAATCCACCTATGCCCTGAATAGGCTGGAGATTCCGGGTTTGATCCCCGGAGACTAAGGGACGTTTGACACACTAACCAAAAAACAAATTCATTAATATTTAATTAATATTTGAAATATAATGATAATTTTTCATTTAAAAACTGGTCTCACCAGCACACAACTTTCTCTTACCCTTGGTAAGAGAAAGTTTTGTACTGTGCTAGTTACAACAGATTTTTGTGTTGACATATGTTTAGTTTCTGCCGAAATATTAGAATTCAAGATGTAGTAAAATTTGTAAACAGAAAAATATTTACATTTTGTAACCATGGCAACCATTTCTCCGCTCTTTCCCAGGAAATACAAAGAGTAAAATGTGCTTCAAACAATTATGAGAGCAAAATGAGGAATATACATTTGAAAGAGCATCTAAAAAATAATTAATTTTTGAATTTTGGTCAAAATAGTTAGAGCCAATTTTGAGAAAATCTAATAAAACTGAAAAATTACATCAGTAAAGTACTAGTACTTTTTGGCCAATTTTGTTTAAAAGTTTATTTTCACGCCTCAGGAAGATGCCTAACTTAAATATACAATTTCAACCTCAGAGCTCAATTCTTTCATGCTTAAAATTTAACACAGACACACACACACACACACACAGACCATGTTGCGAAAACCACTTTTTTAGATTCTGGGGAATCTCGACATTGAATTTTTGACATGAATCCAATACTTTCTCTCTATATATATTAAAATACATAGAGGTAAGAGAAAATTAAAATTTAAAATTTTCCTAGCAGAATTTTTTTTGGAATTTTCGACATTTAAAAAAAAATTAATTATCATAATTTATTATTATTCATAAAAAATTATGTTATCTATGAATAAAAAAAAAAAAACAGCAACAAAAAATTTCTCTTTTATTTGGGATACAAGGAGGCTCCTCCTACTTGCCCTTGATAATACCTTGCGATCAACACTATAGTGTTAAAGGAATTTTTGTTGAAACGAAATTGACAGGATTTCCTGTAAATTTTAAAGGAAATTTTGTTGAAACCAAATTGACAGGATTTCCTGTAATTTTTAAAGGATATTTTGTCAAAACTAAATTTACTGGATTTCTTGTAATTTTAAAATGATTTTTCATTTAATTTTAAATTGAATTTATTTCAATCTGCTACAGCTACACTCGACGGAACACAGGTTTTTGGCGTGTTGATTAATTTAAGAGATTTTTTAATTATTTATTTTAAATATATTTTTAATTTTTCTCAGGTCAAAGATATGCATTATTGTTTTACGAATGACATGAGAAAAATCAAACATATATTTAAAAAATAATTAAAAAATTTTTTAATTAATCAACACGCCAAAATCCTGTGTTCCGACGAGCTGTGGCAGATTGAAATAAATTCAAGTTACAATGATTTTTTTGTCAAAAACAATTTGACAGGATTTCTTATAATTTTAAAAGGATTCTTTGTATAAAGGAAATTATGTAAAAAAATCAAATTTACAAAATTATAACAAAAAAAATGTTTTTTTATTTTACGAGTTAATTACAAAAAAATTACAATTCAGTTGTAATGTACACCAAACTTATATAAATAAATACTTTTGAAATGAATTATCAAGATGTCTTATTTTATAAATAGGCCTATTAATAAGTTTTGAAACATATTAAAATATCAAAAATATGTATTTATTTTTAGATAATATGAAAAAAAAAATAGAAATGTCATTTTCAGAACCATAGGATGAATTGTTCATTTGTAGATGCTGAATCTTCGATTTTGTATTCTGAAAAAAAAAAAAGTTTGTTTTTTAATTCTACCAAAATTTGTTTATATTCTAAATTTTTAACTTGTTGAGGTCGGCCTGACCAAGAGCCAGAAGCCCTCTTGGGCTAAGGTATTGTATTCGGTTCTTTTGTCACTTGAAAATAAGGAATTTTATCTGAAAGAACCCTTTTCCCACTAATGTCAATGGCCGAAAGCCTAAAACGTATGCAAGAGTTTTTTATTCAAAAAAAATAAATTGTATAAACACTAGATAATATTTTGAAACATTTTACATTTTGTTTTATAACATTATATTTACCTTTTAATGTATGAAACAGACCTTCTAAATCCCACTCAATTAGAATGTGATATAATTTTAAATAGTCTTCATTGAAGTCCTGCAAGTCAAGCACAAAATTTATTATAAATAATATATTAAAAGAAAATCATAATATATTTTGTAGACGTACCTTGGTTTTTTGCCATAATATGTAAGAAAAAAACAGGACACAAAGAAAATTTTGTTAGACGTGCCGTGAATAAAAAAAAAAGTACAAATATTTTTCAAAATTAAAAAAGTATATATGATAGAAGATATCAACTCGGATTTCAAATATTCAAAGAATGAATCTGGAAAAGAAATGTTGCCTAGTCAACTCAAGCTAGTCATACTGTCTGCTAAGAGAGAATGACGAGCTTTGAGTTAGAGAGGAAGCAATGGGTAGGTAGGTAGGTATGGAGGGAGTTGCCTTTTTCTCAGGTAAAATAAGAATTTAAAGGTTTTTACTGTCAAATTTAAAGGAAACCTTGTCAATTTTACAGGATTTCTTTTTGAATTAGAACTCGATGAAATTTCCTGTAAAAATAAAAGGAAATTTTTTCATTTTTACGGTATGAGTTTGTCATATAGAACTTGAGGCGATTTCTTGTAAAAATGAAAGGAAAATTTGTTAATTTTATGGGAAGGTTTGTTGAAAATTTTTAAAGGGATTTCACTTTAAATTTACAAGGTCGGTTTTTTTTCAGTGTACGTATACGTATACGTATTTAGCATGTTTCTCGTTTTACTAGCCCCAATAACTAATACATCATCATCATCATCCTCTGAATATCGAGTCAAGATAAGAACTCATGAAGTTCCTTATCCTTGGTGTTACCGAAAAAAAAATAAAATAGCCTTGTTATTTATTTTATCTCTTGTTTTTTTACAAGTATTTTGTTTTGATCTTTTGATTTATATAATTAATTTAGTTTTAATTGGTAGATGTGGAATGACTTCATCTTAGCAAAGTTTTTGGAGGAATTTTTAGATTATTTAATTATAACATTTATGTATCCAAGAAGAGGCGATTAGTCGAGGGGATAAAGCAGTTTAAGGCTTAAGTTCAAAACAACTCGAGTTCAAATCCATCTCAAGAAAATTTCATGAAAGTTACTTCTCAGAGCAGGGGCGTATATAGAAAATTTTGTCGGGGGGGGGGGCGAACTCAGTTTTAAAGAATCCCATACACAAAAATATTTTTAAAATACCGGATATACCCACCCCCGAGGGGCTTCCTCTCAAAGCCAAATTTTCATTAAATTTTGTTTTTAATCCAAATTTTTCTTTAGTATATGTGAGGTTTCACTGAGTTATAAATGAAAGAAATATTGAATTTCTAACTCGATATTTCGGACTATTAACCCATCTTCAGGAGTACATGTGATTGAGTGGATAAAAGAGAATAGGAGCTACCAGGCAGGCTTAGATAGGAGTGGGGGGAAGAGTTGGAAATTTTTCTGTTTCAGCCTGAGCCCCGAGGGGCCTCTCAAAGACATTTTTTCATTAAATTTTTTTTTTATTCTTAATTTTTCCGTTTTCACCTGAGTTCTGAGAGGCCCGGCCTTCCCAAAGACATTTTTTCGTTAAATTTTTTTTTATTGCAAATTTTTCCGTTTTCCCCTGAGCCCCAAGGGGGCCATTTAGGGGTTTATCGAATATAAATTTATATTCATTTAAATTATATTGTGGCAATGACATTCTGGGGAGTTTTTTTTTTTTTTACACACATTTTTCCCACTCACATTCACACACCCATACACCCATACGCACAGTCTTTTCGGCAACTTAGGCCATTTAAGACTTTAAACGATACCCGTTATTTGTAAATATACCAATTGGGGGTCTAGGCATTCTTATTTAAGCCATTTGGAATCCAAGGGAGAGGGGGTGCATTCGCTGGTTTTTCGGGGTCACCCACACAAGCTGTTGCTCTAATCTCTGCGGACTTAATTAGAAGTTGTATTTTTCATAAAGATAATAAAATATGAATAATCAAATAAGATGTAAATTATATTTATATTTAAATATGTAAAAAAAATTCAGCTCTGTCTCAATAAAAATTTTAAGGAAAACGGAACCCACCTCAGGATTGATTAAAAAAAAAGTTACCAGAAGAGTTTAAAAACTTGTATTTTCTTCTCAAGAAGAAAATAAAAGAGCAATTTTCTTTTTATTTTGAGCTGAATTTCGAGAGATAGTCGTTTGTTTAAGAACATCCACAGGCATCTAGTCGTTTCAGAATTAAAATAAATTTATAACAAGCTCCCTGCGTCTATCTTCCCCAAAACCTACAATCTTCAGACTTTCAAGTCTAATCTAAACAAGTCACGTAATTTGGAAATTATTTTTTCTACTACTTCTTGACCCCTAAACTAAATTATATAATTATTTTTTTATTTGAATTATATAAAAAAGTAAAAAATCAATTAGTTATTTATTATTTGAAAGAAAAAAAAAATCAAAGAGAGATAAAAATTTGATTAATTCTCTATCTTTAAATCTGTTTAATTATCACTTATTAGAAGAAGAAAAAAATTGATAACATCTTGATAAAGATTAGTATAAATTAAGAGAGATTTGTTAAAGTGATTTATTCTATTTCCTGAAAATCAAGAAATAAACAATGAAAGCTGTTCTGGTTTTGGTGTTGGTCAGCCTGATGGCAGTAAGTGAAATTTTTTTATTATAGGCCTATACTGTATAGCAATAGCATGGAACTTTCTATGTAGTATCAAGGTTAAACTTTCAACAATGTGTACAGGGTGACGTAAAATTAGGGGAGTGAATCTAATGTCAGTCAGTTGATGTGCGGTCCACTTTTGTAAAAAAAGACGCTGAGGCCCCAGTGTATATAGGTATATATATAATTTTTAGCTTAGACGTTCGCGGCCCAGTTCCAATCAGCCAGCAGCCCGCAACCCCGGGTTGTATTCCTAAATATTATATAGAACCATAAATAAGGCATTTAAGGTGCGCGTCTCGAAAAGTCGTTAGAAAGCTTTTGACTACCGAGTTCCTCTAGGCGGCAAGAGATGGCGTTAGTTTTTTCCATAGGAATACATAAGATAAATCCCATTTCATTCTAGACTTTCCAGCTAATTAATTAAAGGCAAGAGATTAATTATTTTTTAACACAATGATTACTAATTTAATTATCTACAACTTATAGAGCTCCTTTTTTTAAATATCATTTATTTAATGAGATTAATCTAAAAAATTTATTTTTTTCGAAAATCAAAAAAGGGCTTCTATAAGTTGTAGATATTTTAAATAGCTTTAATTTTAAAAAAATTTGAGGCCGATAGCTTCAAAATTGTGGCCGCTGGAAAGTCCCAAAATTAGCACTCCGAGACGCGCACCTTAAAAAATTTTCATTTATCACCACCGCGAATTTAAAATATGCCTAAGTTAATATTTTTTTAATGTTTAATTTTTTGTATGATTCACTTAATATTTTTTTTTTTTCAGGGTAGCCAATCAGTTGAAGGAAGGGGATTCCATCCGTTTGGTCTCGTTTCCGATATCTTAAAAGCAGCACTTGAACAACTCAATAATTTAATCAAAGCAGCTGAAGGAGTTTTAGAATTCTTAAAAAATTTTGTTGAGAGTGCTGGGAAATTTATAATCGATGAAATCACCGAGGGCATACTGACTGTAATCGATACTGGTAGACAAATCTTGGTACAATTGGGTGAATGTGGAATTGCAGAAATTGGTAATTTAGAGAAATTGGGCGAAGATGCTATAATTGGGGCTGCGAGATGCGTGGCCACGTTCATTCCTGATGCAGCTGATGTGAGTACATTCAAGTATTATTCAAGTAGATAGATAGAAAAGTTATACCGTAAAGGTATATATTTTAAAAATGACTAAATATTGCCAATCCGGAAAATACATTATTGGGACGGAGCTCCCGAAGCCTAGCCTTGGCTGACTGGTCCTAATTAAATATTGAGGAGCCTGGTGGCTAGCTTTAATTCAATCAGGAAGAAAGCCCTCGGGCCGTGGTGTAGTTGGTAGCGTGCTGGCCTTCTATACCAAGGCTCGCGGGTTCGGATCCGATGATTTTATTTAAGCCAGTAGGATACCAAATGGCTTAAATAAATATGTCTGGACCCCCAATCTATATATTATTAAATACAAGATCAAAAGTCTTGTATGGCCTGAGTTGCCGAGAAGACTGTGTATATGTGAGTGTGAGTGTGAATGGGAAAAAGTGTGTGTTAAAAAAAATCAGGAATAGAAAAAGAAGAAAATGTAACCAGAATTCTTTCTTTAAAAAAAAATATATTTTAAACGGTTAATGTTTCGGCCTTGGTTAAAGCCATCTTCAGAGCTATAGAACAATGAAACAATTTTTACTTTTTCCTTTTACAATTGTAAAACTATATGTATAAAAGAAAATTGTTTCATTGTTTTATAGCTCCGATAAATGGCCGAAACGTTAGCTTTAAAAAAAATCCTGGCTGTATTTTCTTCTATTTTTTTATTCCTGATTAAAAATCTACCAGCCCTAAAATACCCTTATAATAGCTTTATTTCCTTAATGTTTCAAGCGAAATGAGTTTCATATTTTGCCAGTAGTCTGCTACAATAGAAAAAAAACCCAAAGAAAAATATAGACTATATTATTAGTTAATCATTAAAATCTTTAAAACAGGGCAATAATTAAAACCTTAAGAAAACTCCTAATACAATGAGAAAAAAGTCTTAAAATTCCCTAGAATATAGAAAATAAAATTAAAGTTGAAAACAAAATTTTTTTTAGGTGGTTGAAAAATTGGCGTCTGGCATTGGCAAAGCAGTGAAATTAGCCGCCGATGGTGCAGGTGTGATTGCTGAATGTGAAGCCCGAGGTCCCATTTTGAGTTTGCCCTGTTTCGCCGAAAAAGCACCTATTATTATTTCTGATATCAACGACGTAATTACAAGTCTCACACCTGTTCTCGAATCCGCTCTCAAATTGGAATCTGATATTGTTGCATGCAAAGTAGACGCGATTGAACAAATAACATTAGATGTGAAAAAATTCACTGATGATATTGTTAAAGTTTGTTTAGGCCAAAGTTAAATACGATAAATAATACTCTCTAATTGTAATATGTGTTTGTATGTTTAATTAAATATAATTTTTATTTCTTAAAAGTATTTTTTTGTTATTTGACAAACATAACCTCTAAAAATTCATCTCCTATCGACTAATTAGCAAACTACTTTGATAACACCATCTAGCGGTAAACAAGGAAACTACATATTTATACCATCCACCATCTTGAAAAAAAAAATGAAACCTTTGAGGTTAACTAAAGAATAAAAAACTATTTTAAATATTATGCGATTAGTAAATAAAATGCTGGTTTTCAAATTTAATAAAATTTTATCTATTTATCCATTTAGATTATTAAATCTCCCATCTTCAAAATAATTAAGTTTTATCCCTCTAATCTCGGTACATCAAACGACACTCGATTTTTATCTATTAATATGAATAATAATAAAATTATCTTCTTCCACCTATTCTCTTTATGAGTAATATCTCCTATTTTTAGTGTCTCTTGAATGTTTATATTTATAAAAGACATTCGCGTAGCCACATTAAATTAAAATAATGTTTTTAAATATAAATGACTTGATTACAAAATTTTCGTCGCTTTTATGTCTGGGGAGAAATATGAATTTTTAATTAGAATGGTTTGTGTGTGTGTGTGTATATATGATACCGACCTCTGTTAGGAGGGTGAGAGCGCAATAAAATAGTATTTAGAATTAATTACAGTGGGAATAAGCCGCCTAGTAAATGGTATATTGCTCAATTAAAACTGTCTCTCGTAAATGCCCATATGTTTGGTTAATATTCACGCTGTTGTTGTTGTTGTTGTTATCACGTGAAAGAAGAACAAACACACTTTCATTAGAAATGATAATGAATCTAAAAAGAGGAAAGCAAATCTTCTATTCGCTCGCTTATTGCTCCTCTCGTTGCCGTTGTTGTCTTGCATACAAATATTCACCAAAAAGGGCCATTCATAAGATGGTCATAATTTTACCCTAGCAAATTAGCTTATTGTCGGGGAGGAAGGGGATGGCCTCGACGTCTTAACGATTAGTTGTTGGCTACCCTTTTGACCCTTTTCTCGTTTCCCTTCCACATAAAAACAACTAACTCCCAAAAGAGAGGATTCTAACATTATATTGTGAAAAATCTTTTTAATAATGATAGCAAAATAAGAGAGATTTTGATCAATTGAACGGTATGAATAAATGCACTTATATGCGATATTACAATATATATATTGTAATTAACAAAATAAGTATCGTTTTAAGTCTATATGGCCTAAGATGCCGAAAAGAAGTGGCGAAGTCGTATTAAAAAAAAAATAATAATAAACTTGTGGGGTCGTGGGACCCCCGCCAGGAACGAAGTTCCTCACGCTTTTTCTTCAACTCAATATCATTTAATATGAATATTATTTAAAAAAAGAAAAGATTTATATTAAAAATTTGAAAAATATTTGACTCGAGAAAAAAATATATCGTTATCTAATTATCGGGCTAGGCTTAAAAGTTGCGAAATGAATGAGAGTGGCGCTGTAACGCATTTTTGTTACTGCTGCTTTATGTTACGTGATGTTTTCTGCCAATTTACCCAAACGTAAGAGGCGTAAAAGAACTTCGTTCCAAAAATTCAAATGAATTGTTCATTTTTTTTATTTTTGTATATTTAAATTATCTAAATATAAATTAGGTTTTCATTTGAAAGTTTGGTCATGTTTAAAAAAATAATGTAGTTTGGCTTCCTCTCAATGTAATTTGAAATTCTTTTACGCAAAGTGAAGTGTTTCTGTTTTAAA
>JAKCPI010006717.1:0-66078 GCA_023213315.1 Euborellia annulipes | reverse complement strand
CTCCTTGATGTTGCTTAACAACA
Source organism: Euborellia annulipes (assembly GCA_023213315.1). Lineage (NCBI taxonomy): Eukaryota > Metazoa > Arthropoda > Insecta > Dermaptera > Anisolabididae > Euborellia > Euborellia annulipes. The sequence goes on along the minus strand of JAKCPI010006717.1, from coordinate 66,055 downwards.
AAGAATTGATGGGCTTTCTATTTTAATTAAAATTGTTCTTTTTATCGATTTAATACAATAATTTGAGCACAATTATAATTTTGAAAACAATCTTGCATGTTACTAATGACAATATCGCCTCTCTTTGTTATTAATAATAAATAAAAAGGAAGTGAATAGAATAATGCATGAAGAGAGAGAGCAGAGCAGAGCAAGCAATTAATTCCGGTGAAACCAATTAAATTCCCGGGGCCCGAACACACCCTTAAATTGCGAACATCCGTGTGATTAGTTGAGAATTGAGAGGGGGTGAGGGGGTTAAAATGACCCTTAGGCACCCCCCCCCCCACCCCACCACCCCGCGCTAACAAGATAACACTTTGATAGTAGAGGATAATTCATTCGTTCTGACTGAGTCTTATTTTAATAGGGAATAGGAGAGACCCTCTCAGGGGGGTTTGTTCTTGTTGATCAATAGAAGAAAAGGTGGAGAGAGTCCGGCGTGGTTGGTTCGGTTGCCTTAGCAACGGAGGGTGGATGCTTCCTTCAATCACGTCTCTGCATTCCATTCCATTCATTGTCTTCTTATTCTTCTCGACTTCAAATACTATTTATACTCTCTTAAAACGAATTAGTAGAATTTTTACTTATTCAAATAGTAGGTAAGAAAATTACATAAAATTTAGACATTTTGAGTAGAATCTACTAATATATTTAGTAAATTTATTGGTTACTTTTAGATTAGTTATTTTTTACTAATTCAAAAAGTAGTTCATTCAATTCCGGCTGTCTGAGAAGCCAACATGGCCGACCAGCTATTTGATCGGTTCCTTAATAAAGACATTTTTGGCAATATAAGGCTTTATTTAAGTAATAATAATACAAATAAATAATAATATTGAGATAACTTGTATTTTTTGTTAAAAATTGCAGGAAATATATGTTAAGTCAAAACAAATAGATTCCAAATTTTTTTAAATTAATAAAATATTATTTTTTAAATAGTCAATTAAGAAATATTTTTACTTAAAATTTAGTAAAAATATTTCTTGATATAACGATAATTAGTTTTATTAAGTTTATTTAGAAATAAATTGCTGGGAAGGAATATAGTAACATTCAATTAAAACGCATTGTTAACACCAGCGACATACTTATATACCAAATAATAGAGAAGTAAGGGTAAGTCAAGTTTAAGTGGGTTCGGCTAGAACTCGAGTCAGTAAACACAAGTTAGGTCCCGGTGTCATCGCACCTTATTTCATATATCTTAAACGTGTCTTTTTTTTGGTCATTATTTTTTTAAAAATTCACTTTTTCAATTAGTGAATTTTTCATATTAATAATTTTTACTAATTGAAAAAGTGGATATCCACTATTTACGGGTGGTCTACTTTGCACATCTTAAAAAAGTGACTATTCACTATGAATTAGTAGTTTTTTACTAATTCGTTTTTAGAGAGTACGTAAGTGTTGAAATTCCTTTTCCTTTTCTATTTCTACAAATAATTAATTAGATAACTCCTCTCTCTCTCTGTTTCGTTGATTCCAACTCAACTCACTTAGACAAATAGCAAAAAGGGAGAGAGAAAAAAGAATTTTCTCCTTTTTTTTTTTTTTTTTTTTTTAAACCCAACGACAACGGAAGTATTCAGTTCGCGATTCGTGCTTTTTGGCTTGTTAGGCAAACACGTTCCTCTCTCTCGTCGATATATATAAAAATAAACAAACAAGCGCCCCCCCCCCCCCCGTTTGGATGCCGTCGCATTTCCAATAAGGAATTCCTCGAGGTTTAACCCCGGAAATAGAGAGCAGCGAAAGATTTCCGCCTTGCAATGGATCTAAATTTATTTTATTACATTCTAACAGGTTTTATATTATAGGTGTGTATTAAACTATAATAAAAAAAAAATAATAATAATGACAAGAGTAATAAAACAACAACAACAACAACAACACACGTGATGTTGAATAAAATTGATTAATGAAAAAGATAATGTTAAACATAAAGCTTTTTACTTGCTGTTACCTATATATATATAAATAATTTCATTAATGTCAGAGATTTTGATGGAAATACACGTTTTGAGACGAAAATAAAAGCCAGTTTGGGAATAAAATTGCTCAAGAAGAAAGTTGAAATTTAAATAAGGTACCCCTCTAGCTGCCCCTTTTTTTAGGGCCCCATTATTAAAGGGAATAATTTACAAGTAAAAACCATCAAGTATGTTATTTTTAAAGTATATTTCTACATTACACAAACAATAAAAATGAAAAATGCCATCAAGTTAGGAAAAAAAATTTATACATTAAAAAAAATAGATTTTCTATTCAGGGGCGTATCGAGACAGTTGGGGGCCTGGGGCGTCACTAGAAGAGGGGCTCTATATACGATTTTGTACCAGAGGTGTATATTATTAGCGAACTCATTTTTAAATATCCCCCTCCTCCATACACAAAAATATTTTTAAAATACCCTACATCCCTGAACCCCGCGGGTCCCGGGTCCTCTCAAAGACAAATATTTGGGGGCCTATGCCGGCTCAGAGCCTAGGGCGAAGCCCCCCCCCCCCCGGGTATTTTCTCTTTTTGGTTTCTTTGATGCAAACACTTGTTTTAAAATACAGTTTTTTAGCCCGGCCCGGCCCGTGGGCCCCCGCGCATCGCGGGGTTTGCGGGGGTGTACGTTACGCCATTGCTCTGGCACGTGACTCGAAGCTTTTGAACAAAATCCGCCAAAAAGTACTAGTAGTACTTTACTTTTTCAGTTTTTGTCGATTTTCTCAAAATTCGCAGTAACGATTTTGATTAAAATTCAAAAATCAATTATTTTTTAGATGCTCCTTAAAATGTATATTTTCATTTTCTCTCAAAATGGTTTGAAGCACACTTGACTCTTGTACTTCATAGGAAAGATATGAGAAATGGTTGCCATGATAAATATTTTCCCAGATTGACGGAAACTAAATACACTGTGCATCAATAAAAGCCTAACATTTTATTTGTTCTTAAATAGACCTGTTCTGATCTACCTTAATGATACTCTAATTTAAGAAACATTTATTATCAAATATTATAAACATTTCTAAGTAAATTTAACACAAATACAAATCATTTTAATCAATTTAATAGAATTTAAATAAAATAAAGACAAAAATGTCGAAATTCTATTTATTAAAGCTAAATTTCCAAAATTTTAAAATAAAATTTCCATTTCAGTTTTTCTCTGTCTATTTTATTAGAAATTCTTATAAAAACAAAATTTCGACATATTTTTCCTTTATTTTATTTAAATTGTATTAAAATGATGTGGATTTGTGTTAAATTTACTTAGAAATGTTTAGAATAGGGGTATTCGTGGTCTTGTATATAGACGTCCTATCGTCTTAAGTGTCCTCTGTCCTATTTGCGTATACGACATAGGACATTTGCCACTCCTATTGCTAAATAGTACATAGGACGGCCACATCGGTGTCGTATGTTGAAAATCAATTTCCTTCCGCCTTTAGAAATGTCAAAGTTATATTCTAACCTAAAAAGTGTTTGTGTTTGTTTCTCTTATTTAATAAAGATTTAAAAATAAAAATGAATGAGATATGTGATACAATTTTAAAAAGAAAAAGATTGATGAATGTTGTTCGATCTCACCGATAGGAGCGCCACTAGTCAACAAATACGACATTATTTTTGATTCTTTCGTTAACTTAATTATGGTAGATAGAAGAAACAAAAATGTTACGTTTTTATTGACGCGCAGTGTATATGTCGAAACAAAAAAAACTGGTGTGATAAGCACAGAGCACAACTTTCGATTACCGAGAAAGTTGTGTGCTGTGCGACCAGTCACACCAGATTTTTAATTTTAATTTTATAATCTGTTAGATGATGTCGCCACAAATTAAAAGTTTTACAACTTTTTTTTTTTTTGTTTTATGAATGGATTATAAATTCCTTTTAATAGGCCAAAATAATTTTTAATCAATCAATTCCCTTTGGGAAAGAGAATTTTTTTTTTTACGTTTTATGAATTGAACAAAAAAAAAAAAAAAAAAACTTGTCAAAGATAATATTGTCGATTGAATGACTCTAGAGAACTTTTTTTTTTTTTTTAATATGCAATTTAATTTAACATATTAAAAGTTTTTTTTTTTTTTTGTTTAATTAAAACGCTCTTAAAATGGAGGAATTGATTGAAATTTGAGAGAGAGAGAGAGAGAAAACAACTTGTTGAATAAACAATGATGTTGATGGATGTGCAGATGCACATTTATCATTCACATATCGTGTAAGATGTAAATTTTCAAGTCTCTATTTAATTGTGATTTATATATATAAATGTGATAATGATAATAGCAACTAAAATAAGAAATTAAAAGCAGGCAAAAGGAAGAAACAAAAAAATCTGTTATCTAATTAAAAGTTGTGTTCTCTACTTGTCACACCAGATTTTTTGTGTCGTCATACATTTAGTTTCCGCCGATATTTTTGAAGTCAAGATGTATGTAAAATTTAATAATGCTGCTCGTCAGCTGAAAGATCTTTCAAATCAAAACGTATATTTCCATCAAAATCTTAACCTCGACCTTTTATATGGACCCTGTTACGCAATTGTGTGTCAAGTGGTCAGGTACAGAGTTTTGAGAAAATCAACATTAAAGTTTTTCTAATTTAAATTGTTTTGATTTTTGACATGATCGCAATACTTTCTTTCTCTATATATTTCATATATAGGGTACGAGAAAGTAAAAATTATTATTGCAAAATTCTCTAACAAGTGTAAGTCCAATTATATTTGTAAAAATGCTTCAAAGTCTCTTGACACATGATTGCAAATTAATCTATGCACTATTTATATTAATAAAATAATTTTAGGTTTATAATTCAAAAATTAAAACGGAGTTATTATTAAAGTTCTTTTATGGTTATATTTAATACTAGTAGCATAGAAACTTTTTATCAAAATTACATTAATCAATTTTAAATAGTATTAATATTTTAAAATTAAATACAAAGTGATAACAAAATTTTCTCATCAATTAATTCCTGAATGAATAACATGGAAACCGTCGATCAAAGTTAAAATAAATGAAATCGACTTAATATTATTTATTTTTTTGTCTTTTCGAAATCCTCATCTTCATTATCAGGAATAATATCAAATTAAGTCCTACGAAACAACGTGTTAGGCACATAAATCATTTTTGCAAAGTGAAAATTCTGCATTGAAATATTGTAAAAATAATTTTAAGCTTTTACATTAAATATAAATTTTTTTAGGACATATTTCATAAAAAATACTATTAATTATAGCATTTGAAACAATATTCCGTGCTTAACTCAATTTTTTTTTTTTTTTTTGCGCTTGACACACTAATGCGTAACAGGGTCCATATATGATCGCAATACGCCCATGTACTTGGCTTTTTCCGTTCCACACGCTGATTCACCCACCCACGCTTATCTTTAACAATTACTTTCGAATTTCAACAATAAAAAAGAAAACGCTCCAATTATTAAGCAATAATAAAAATTTTTACAAAAGAAAAAAAGAAGATAAAAGAAGTCTTAAAAAAGATAAATATGAAAATTGAGAGAATTTTATTCTCTCTTTTAAAGAGCAACTAATTGACTTTTTTTTTTTAAATAAAAAATAATGACTCGAGAAAATTTGCATAATAGAAATTTTTGATTAAAACATTTTTTATTTTTTATTTTTTTTTTTTTTGTACAAATCTTAGCTGTTTCTTTTGTAAATAATAAGGGCAAGCAATAAATATGAAAAGATTTCTTTTTAGATGGAGAATTTTCTATAGAAAATACATTTTATTCAATTTTTAAACGACAATTCTAATCATAGGCGGAGAGAATGGAAGCCATTTTTTTTTTAATAACTCTCTCAATTGAAATATAAGTATATTAAATAACTGCTTGTTAAGGGGGAACAGGAGTGAAGGTGTTACGCATGTTTTTTCCGCTAAGATGGCGTTGTGTGTCATAAAAAGTATGACCAAAATATCAATTAATTGAAAAAATTTGCCAAGAGATGTCAGAATGGTAGCTAATAACACTAGTCGACAAAAATGAACTTTTTTTTCTTTCACAAGAATGAAGATATGAAGTTCTAGAAGTATTTTTCATGCTGAATTCAAATATCATTTCAGTTTTGCCCCATCAGGCACATTTTTAGAGATATAGAGCAAAATAGATTTTAATAGAAAAAGTGCTCTAAAACGGCTTTTATTTAGAATGTTCAAATTATTTTTAACGCGACTCCCCGTCAAATTATGCAGATAGTTAGAATACATATAAATTTTAAGTTTCATTCCAATCGGAGGTCATTAAGACGATCCGCAAACGGCTTAAAGTTTAGAAAAATCGAAATTTTCAAGATTTTTTTTGCTTTGGTCACCCCTAATACAATTTTAGAGATCCCTGAATGCAAAAAACATATATTTACGATATTCTATAGTTCTTTGGCTTTCTAAAAATCATTCATTCGTGAAAATCTGCTAATTATTAACGAAATTATTAACAAAAACGTGAGCAAAGAAAAAACACAAGTACACTCACTGGACGAAAAAAATGGACCCCTAGTTCTTTTAGAAGTATAAATAAAGACATCCTGTGATATCCTTTAGGAAAAACTATTTTGTAAATGTCTTCGCGGCAAGAATCCTCAATGCAGATAAATAAAGACATCAGATTCAAAAAATATTTTTTTTTAATAATATCTAATAAAGTTAGTGCCCGTGAACATATGCTTCAAGAGGATACATTAGCTTCTCGTGGATAGGGTTCGCTTTTTAATTCAATTGAAGTCCATTTTTTTCGACCAGTGAGTGTACTTGTGTTTTTTCTTTGCTCACGTTTTTATTAATAATTTCGTTAATAATTAACAGATTTTTACGAATGAATGCTTTTTAGAAAGCCAAAGAACTATAGAATATCGTACATATATGTTTTTTTACTTTCTCGTACCCTATATATGAAATATATAGAGAGAGAAAGTATTGGTTTCATGTCAAAAATTCGATGTCGAGATTTTGATGGATCTTCACGTTTTGAGGTCCCCTGAATCCAAAAAAGTGGTTTTCGCGACATGGTCTGTCTGTCTGTCTGTGTGTGTGTGTGTGTGTGTGTGTGTGTGTGTGTGTGTGTGTGTTCAATTTTAAGCATGAAGGAATTGAGCTAGGAGGCTGAAATTTTATATTTAAGTTAAACACCCCCCGGGACCGACAAAATAAGCTTTTAATCAAAATCGGCCAAAAAGTACTAGTACTTTACTGATGTACTTTTTCAGTTTTTTTCGATTTTCTCAAAATTCGCTCTAACGATTTTTGATTAAAATTCAAAAATCAATTATTTTTTAGATGCTCTTTCAAATGTATATTCTCGTTTTGCCCTCAAAATTGTTTGAAGCACACTTTACTCTTGTGCTTCATAGGAAAGATAGGAGAAATAAATGGTTGCCATGGTAACCGAATTTAAATCTTTTTCTTTTTATTAGATTAAAAATCAATTATTATTTAAACGCCCATTTTTTTTTTCGGAGAAAACATATCTCTCTCTCTCACAAAACTATCTTCTCTCTTTCTACGCGTTTTAAATTTTTCTACCTTATCTTCGCATTTGACCAATGTTAATTTCCTATAGGGATTTGTATGTTAATTTCGATTCAAAAGGGGGTCCCCTTTGGAACTTTTTACGCATTTAAAATTTTTTTTTCCAATTCTTATGAAATTTTGTATTTATTTACGAATCTATATTGTGTATAAAATGTCCAAATATGAGATTAAAATTTTGAAAAATAACCATAGTTTATTTCAAGCAATCAACATTTAAAATGCAAGTTTGAAACTAAGGTGCTATGGAAAACTAAATATATCTCGACACAAAAAATCTGGTGTGACCAGCACAGTGCACAACTTTCTCTTACCGAAGGGTAAGAGAAAGTTGTGTGCTGTGCGCCAGTCACACCAGATTTTTCATTCAGGGATCTCTAAAATTGTACTAGGGATGACCAAAGCAAAAAAAATCTTGAAAATTTCGATTTTTTGAAACTTTAAGCCGTTTGCGGCACGTCTAAATGACCTCCGATTGGAATGAAACTTAAAATTTATATGTATTCTAACTATCTGCATAATTTGACGGGGTGTAGCGTTAAAAATAATTTGAACATTTTAAATAAAAGCCGTTTTAGAGCCCATTTTCGACTAAAATCTATTTTGCTCTATATCTCTAAAACTGTGCCTGATAGAAAAATTCGAACTACATATCTGAATTCAGAATGAAAAAATGCACTAGATTCACTAATCAGATTTCTTGTGAAAAAAACCTTGTCGACTAGTGTAATATTTAATGCATTTGGTTGATTTTCATTGATCTTTTAACAATAAATACTTTATAAATGTTATTATAGCAATTGTTCCCTCTCTCTTTAAATGGAGTTTATTGTTGTTGTTGTTGTTCTTGCTTCCTTTTTGGCCATTTGAAATGGGATTGTTTTTGAAAACTCTCTTTCTCTTTGTCGCGTTGTTTGCTTTTTGGTTTGTTGTTGTTGTTATTGACCTTTTAGCAAAAAGGAAATGAATTTTATCGCGACAATTTTTATGATATATTAAATGGCGGATTTATTTCAAAACTAATGAAACAATAATAATATTCTTTGACTGCTTTAAAAAAAAAAATAAAATAAAAAAGGTTTCTTCTTCCACTTGAAATTGTTACAAAAAAAAAAAAAATTATTTTATTTTTATAAGGTTTGTTATATTGTGACATAAAAAAAAAGATTTTTTTCTTTTTTTAAATCAGTAATCTCTTTAGAAAGGATATAACAACTAGCGGGGTAACTCGCTTATGGTCTTCTGACTACACGCAGTGTACTCTCTAAAAACGAATTAGTAAAAAACTACTAATTCATAGTGAATAGTCACTTTTTTAAGATGTGCAAAGTAGACCACCCGTAAATACTGGATATCCACTTTTCCAATTAGTAATAATTATTAATATGAAAAATTCACTAATTGAAAAAGTGAATTTAAAAAAAATGATGACCAAAAAAAAGAAACGTTCAAGATATATGAAATAAGGTGAGATGACACCGGGACCTAAACTTGTGTTTACTGAGTCGAGTTCTAGCCGAACCCACTTAAACTTGACTTACTCTTACTTCTCTGTTATTTGGTATATAAGTATGTCGCTGATGTTAACAATGCTTTTTACTTGAATGTTACTCTATTCCTTCCCAGCAATTTATTTCTAAATAAACTTAATAAAACTAATTATCGTTATATCAAGAAATATATTTACTAAATTTTAAGTAAAAATATTTCTTAATTGACTATTTAAAAAATAATATTTTATTAATTTAAAAAAATTTGGAATCTATTTGTTTTGACTTAACATATATTTCCTGCAATTTTTAACAAAAAATACAAGTTATCTCAATATTATTATTTATTTGTATTATTATTACTTAAATAAAGCCTTATATTGCCAAAAATGTCTTTATTAAAGAACCGATCAAACAGCTGGTCGGCCATGTTGGCTTCTCAGACAGCCGGAATTGAATGAACTACTTTTTGAATTAGTAAAAAATAACTAATCTAAAAGTAACCAATAAATTTACTAAATATATTAGTAGATTCTACTCAAAATGACTAAATTTGATGTAATTCTCTTACCTACTGTTTGAATAAGTAAAAATTCTACTAATTCGTTTTAAGAGAGTATATTCTTCCTTTCCCATTCTTCCTCCATATCAAGGCCGTAGCTAGGGGGGGGGATCAAGGGGGATTGATCCCCCCCCCCCCGAAATAAAAAAAAAAGATATTTATTTTAGTGCGCCCGTCTTACTTTGTTGTTATACACAACATAATAGTTAATCAATCACTACAAACAAAATTCTGGTAATGTTTTTCTAATAAATATATATGATAAGTGACACCATTTTATTTATTTTATTAAAACGATTTTATGATTTTCTACTGTTCCACCAAATCAAACCCCCCCCCCCCCCCCCGAAATTATTTTCTGGCTACGGCCCTGCTCCATATCATTTATACACGCATAGATCGATTTCAAAAGTGTTTTGATTAAATAGAGCGTGCAAGTTTTTTTATTATTTATATTTTTTCCATTTATTTATTTATTTCTATATTATAAAGAACATATATATTTTTTTTTGAAAATAATCCTCCGAAAGCAAAGCAATCCAATATTCAATTGGAAATAAATGATCTCTAAAACAACCGCAGAACGTATTCGTGTAGTTTATCTGTTTTAATTCAATTATGCCAATCCCAATGGGCTCTAGAATTATGACCCAGCCTGTGTGTGTGTATGTGGTCTGTTTTGTGTATTGTAAATGGTACAGAGAGAGAGTGAATTAGAAAAGAGCGAGAGGAGCGAGAGGATTTCCGAATAGAGGACAATGAATCAAAAAAGGGGCCGTATTAATTGGGCTGACACTTAACACGGGAGAGGGCAGAGCTGCTTTATGTCGCATAATAACTCAAATGATGGGACACCCGGTACCCAAAATGAAACATTAAATCTCTCTCCTGGTTGAAATATTAAAAAAAAAAAAAAAAAATCACTGTTTATGTAATACTGTATCGAGGGGAGAGCGATTGAGAGGATTCGAGTTTGCAAATGAACACACAGCAATCCAAACTAAACATCAAATATCCCCCCCCCCACCCCACCTCCCCCCTTCTCCTTTCATTCAATGATGATTTCAAATGCACAAATTCGAATAGAGAACACGGATGATGCTCATTCAGATTTGCTCATCACTTACGTAATAACAACAACAATCGCCTTTAAGGATTACGTATTATTTTTTTACTTTCTCTTATCTCTATATATGTTAATATGGAGGTTGAAATTTTATATTTAAGCTAAGCACCCCATGAACTCGTGCATATAAGCCTTTTGAACAAAATCGACCAAAGAGTACTAGTACTTTACTGATGCAATTTTTCGGTTTTTTAAAAATTCGCTACAACGATTTTGTTTAAAATTCAAAAATCAATTATTTTTTAGATTCTCTTTAAAATGTATATTCTCATTTTGTGATTGAAATCTTCTGAAGGCCACTTTACTCTTGTACTCCATAGAAAAGATAGGAGAAATGGTTGCCATGGTAACAAAATATAAATATTTTGCCATACTTATAAATTTTACATCTTGAAAATCGCCCACGGGGCGTGGTGTAGAGGTTAGCGTGCTAACCTCATATACCAAACGTCGCGGGTTCGGACCCCAGGCAGTCCGATGATTTTATTTAAGCCATCTGGATACCAGATGGCTTAAATAAAATGCCTGGACCCCCTAATATATATAAATTCATAAATAACGGTTATCGTCAAAAGTCTTATATGGCCTGAGCTGCCGAAAAGACAGTGTGAATGTGTGTGTGAGTGTGAGTGTGAATGAGAAAAAAGTTTGAATGTTTTTTTTTAAAAAAAAAAAAAATCTTGAAAATCGAATGTTCCGTACTGTCGGAAACTAAATACATGTCGACACAAAAAATCTGGTGTGACAAGCACAGAACACAACTTTCGATTACCGAAGGTAAGAGAAAAGTCTGTGTTGTCCGACCAGTCACGCCAGATTTTTGTTTTGTGGGACACCCTGTATATATATGTGCTGTAGAAGTCGACACAAGTGATAAAAGAGGGAGTTATTTGAGTGACGTGCAGTCAGTGATTTGACAAAGTATTTTGAAAATTTTCATAAATTTGAATGACATGTAAATAATAACAACGTTTTGTTTAGTAGATTTATGAATGTCTTTTTTTTGTTTTCTAAATAATTTAACATAATGTTGATAAATATAAAATGAGCATTGAAATGCGGTGGTTAATAAATTAAAGGAGACAAACAAAAAGCAGTGGGGGGGGGGAGGGAAGGGAAATGAAACAAAGAACAACAACAACAACAACAAATGCGGGTGACACAAAGTCTTGGAATAATATGGCTTTTGTCTTTTATACTACTGTAAAAGGTGTGTGTGTGTGTGGGGGGGGGAAATATAAACATGTTAAGATTACAATTAGCCAAGTAAAGTTGCAGCTCCATTGTGTGACGTGCTTGTCACAAAACAATTTCGTTCATTGTTGCGTCTGTCGATATTGTAAAATGAATTAGTTTTTTTAATTTTACGAAGGCAGGTCAAAAAGTCCGTGACTTTTTGAATTTCCCGCCTCTTAACTGAAATGGCAGCACTGCTTCTGTCGAAACTTGAACCAGCTGGGTCTTGTAGTTTTTGCTTGACATCTAATTAATAGCAGACTATCTCGTGATTTGAGAATAAAATGGAAAAAAGTGAATTGAGATACAAATTGCTCCCTCGTCCGCACTATTCTCCGGATTTAGCCCCGAGTGCAGTGGCGGCGCGTCCACTAGGCAAACTAGGCGGCCGCCTAGGGCGGCAACCTGGGAAGGGCGGCAAAAAGGGAAAAAATTTAAAAAAAATTGGGGCCGCCCCCCTCCCCAAAGCCTTCGCCAAAACAAAAAAATACCTATTGATTTTTTCCTAATGAAAAAATAATTCTAGAAATTCTAGATGAAATATAAGAAAACATTTTTGTTTTTTTTAATCTCAGCCAAAAACATCGGAGATGCAAAAGGGGCGCCTCGCATTATTTTTGCCCAGCGTCGAGGTGAAATCAAAAAAATGCGCCTCGCTTTTCTGATTTATATAAAAGCGAGGAAATATTTTCACTTAAATAAAACCCCTACAGAATTTTATTTGTTTCATATATCCTCGCTTTTATATAAATCAGAAAAGCGAGGCGCATTTTTTTGATTTCACCTCGACGCTGGGCAAAAATAATGCGAGGCGCCCCTTTTTGCATCTCCGATGTTTTTGGCTGAGATTTCACTTCTTTTTGTGAAATATTGCATTTAAATATTATTTAATAATTTTTGTTTATTAAATATTAAGTTATCCCATGAATAGATATTTTAATATGCATTCCAAACAATAAAAAATAAATACATCGTTTGGTACTAATTCAAAACGATAAACATAGGATTTCATCAAATTTTATAAAATTTTAGGTTTTTTATTTTTGTTATGTTAGTAGGATGTTAATACATCGTTTGGTATCTATTCAAAACGATAAACATAGGATTTCACCAAATTTTATAAAATTTTAGGTTTTTTATTTTTGTTATGTTGGTAGATTGTAAATACATCGTTTGGTATCCATTCGAAACGATAAACATAGGATTTCACCAAATTTTATAAAATTTTAGGTTTTTTATTTTTGTTATGTTGGTAGATTGTAAATACTTCGTTTGGTATTCATTCGAAACGATAAACATAGGATTTCACCAAATTTTATAAAATTTTAGGTTTTTTATTTTTGTTATGTTGGTAGAATGTAAATACATCGTTTGGTATCCATTCAAAACGATAAACATAGGATTTCACCAAATTTTATAAAATTTTAGGTTTTTTATTTTTGTTATGTTGGTAGAATGTAAATACATCGTTTGGTATCCATTCGAAGCGATAAACATAGGATTTCACCAAATTTTATAAAATAATAGGTTTTTTATTTTTGTTATGTTGGTAGATTGTAAATACTTCGTTTGGTATTCATTCGAAACGATAAACATAGGATTTCACCAAATTTTATAAAATTTTAGGATTTTTATTTTTGTTATGTTGGTAGCACTTCTTCTTATCACGTTAATCTATTGTATTTCTATCTGAATGGATTTATCCTAAAAATTGTTATTCCATTAGGGATGAAAATTACTAATATTAATATATATGTTCCTAGATGACGTCATCAGGGAGCAAAATAGTTAGAATTGTCTTTTCGCCATGTTAAAGATAGGACAAATTTGAAATTTTGAATACCTCTCAAAAAGTCACTTTTGATCCAAAATGAAATTTTATATCAAAGGTATCGGGTTTTTGATAGTATCTATTTGTATTTTAAATTTCATCCAAATCGGTCCAGCAGGGAAACCTGTAGCTTTGTCTAAAAATTTGAAAATTGAAGAAAAGAATGAAAAAAAGGAAAAATAAGAGACTAACTTTTGACCTTCCGAAATCGGCAAAATCTCAACTTTGAGCCTCTGCCATTCTGTTTGGCACTGGAATTTTTTTTTGAATTCGTGCTCAAAATAATCCTTATTTATTCTAGTTTAATATAAAAAAATTTGGCTCCGATATCTTAAAAACTTTTTGAGATATTCGCCCAGAAAGAGAAAAGTTTCTCAAAAAAATTTTTTCACGTCCCTATCTTTTATTAAGGATTTAAAATCATTCTTGATAATATAGTCTAGGGACGACTCGTCCATCTAAATGCAATGGGCCATTGACATCTATTGGAATGTCAACTAAATGGTAGTATTAAGAGTTTCTTTGCTTTCTTTTGCTTTTCACATGCTCGGCGACGAGTCGCTCCCGCGACTCTTGATATAATTTTTTACTTTCTCTTACCTATGTATATATGTAATATATAGAGAGAAAGTATTGGATTCATGTCAAAAATTCGATGTCGAGATTTTGATGGATCTTCACGTTTTGAGGTCCCCTGAATCCAAAAAAGTGGTTTTCGCGACATGGTCTGTCTGTGTGTGTGTGTGTGTGTGTGTGTGTGTGTCTGTGTGTGTTCAATTTTAAGGATGAAGGAATTGAGCTATGAGGCTGAAATTTTATATTTAAGTTAAACACCCCCGGGACCGACAAAATAAGCTTTTAATCAAAATCGGCCAAAGAGTACTAGTACTTTACTGATGTACTTTTTCAGTTTTTTTCGATTTTCTCAAAATTCGCTCTAACGATTTTGATTAAAATTCAAAAATCAATTATTTTTTAGATGCTCTTTCAAATGTATATTCTCGTTTTGCCCTCAAAATTGTTTGAAGCACACTTTACTCTTGTGCTTCATAGGAAAGATAGGAGAAATAAATGGTTGCCATGGTAACCGAATTTAAATCTTTTTCTTTTTATTAGATTAAAAATCAATTATTATTTAAACGCCCATTTTTTTTTTCGGAGAAAACATATCTCTCTCTCTCTCACAAAACTATCTTCTCTCTCTCTACTCTTTTTAAATTCCCTTTCCACCTTATCTTCGCATAGAAACAATGTTAATTTCCTATAGGGATTTGTATGTTAATTTCGATTCAAAAGGGGGCCCCCTTTGGAACTTTTTACGCATTTAAAATTTTTTTTTCCAATTCTTATGAAATTTTGTATTTATTTACGAATCTATATTGTGTATAAAATGTCCAAATATGAGATTAAAATTTTGAAAAATAACCATAGTTTATTTCAAGCAATCAACATTTAAAATGCAAGTTTGAAACTAAGGTGCTATGGGAAACTAAATATATCTCGACACAAAAAATCTGGTGTGACCAGCACAGTGCACAACTTTCTCTTACCGAAGGGTAAGAGAAAGTTGTGTGCTGTGCGCCAGTCACACCAGATTTTTTTATTAACTCTCATAAATTCTAAAATCTAAAAAAAAAAAAAAAAAAACATTTAAATAATGGAAAAAATCTTTAATATTTACGAATTTTGTATTGAAATTATTTTTTATTTCAAGAAAAAAAAAATAAACATATTAATAAAATTTAAATTCAATCACAAAATATTATTTATCCTAGTTTTCACACTCAAGAAGTATATTTGGAAAAATGTAGGTATCTTTTTAAATTTCTACAATGTGAAGTAAACTTCTACATATATTGTCTTAAATTTCAGATAGATATTGTTTGTTTTAATGGCTGAAAGAAAAGACTATCTGGCTTCCAATACGTAAAATGGTATTACTTCGTTCAATTTACGTATTATTGCTAGGAATAAAAAGAATTTTAAGAGCGAATTCATTTATTTGAGGGGACTGTTTTATGCTTTAATTGAAATCATATTAATATTCAAAGTTTTTTTTTTTTAGTATAACATCAAATAAATATATTTAGCCTGATAACGAGAATATTATTAAGATATTTCAATTGCTCTATCCATTTCTTTTTTTTTTTTTTAAGGATATATTAAGCGTGTGTTTTTTATACGCAAAAATACATTTTCAAATGTAGCAATTTTATTTATTTTATGTTTTTTAAACATTTTTTCATTTTTGGACTATATTATATTAAATTATATTTAAAGTTTTAATAGAGAAAGGTTTAAAAATTTATTTAATACCTCTTTCATAGTATTTCTATTTTTTCCCACTTACTGACTTTGATTATCTCTTATAATTCTCTCATTTTATGAGTTTGTAAATTTAGTACAAAAATATTTTTTTTATATTAAACCATATTTAATTTTTAGGAATACCTTTGAAATATTTAATAATTTCATCAATAGTTTATTTTCAATTTTATTCGAAATTGATATTTTCTGGAATTTTAAAGTTCAATAATTGTTTTTATTTATTTTTGAATGAATAGGCAGGCATGCCTTATTGCAATTTCTCTATTTCAAAATAGTAGTGTCTCTAATATGACTTAGAGTACCTAAAAAAACCTTAATCCTATTTTTCCAAATTTTTTTGTTTAGTTCACAGCAATATTTTTCAAATTATCTTTAGTTTTTACCGAATCCATTTGTACAATATGAAATATTTTTGTTTTTTTCATACCAATATGTCTGCTTTTTTATTTTTGTGTTTTGTTCCTAAATCTGTATTTTTGAGCAATAGTTTGAAATATGTGTATTTTGTTTTTTTTTTATTTAAACTCATATTTCATTTTTACGAATACCTTTCAAATGTTTAATAATTTCATCCGAAGGGGAAATAAGTTTTTTTTTCTATTTTCTTTTTTTTTTAGTCGACATTTCTGTTATTTCAAAATTCAAAAAAATTTTCTTGATTTTCGATCTCTGTTTTTACCAATTTTTTATTTTTTTACTCTACTTTAAAATAAATATCTCTAATATCTACCGTATAGTATAAAACCTTAATCCTATTTTTCTAAAATTTTCTTATTTCTTAATATTTTTTTCTCCATTGGGGATAATTTCACGATTTCATCATTGAATGATTAATTTTGGAACTTGGCATTTATTTATTTTATATTTCTCTAACAGAGTTATAAATTATACCTTGCATCTTATTTTAATTTCTTTTCGAGGGGGAATATCAGCGTCTTTTTAATTTAATTTATCACCTTTTGGTTTCATGTATATAACGCAATTATTGTAATATTGAATGACTTAGTTTGGGGCTTAAGATACATTTCTTTAATATTTCTAATCGAGTTTGTTTTTTTGTAAGGGAGAATTTTAATATCAATATATTACACTATGACTTTCTAATTTAATCGACTACCTATTGTCCTTAACATGCCTATATTAAAGGAAAATTTAAAAACTCTATTTTGGATTATTAAAAATTAATTTTTTTTTTTTTTTACTTTTTTTTAAAATCTTTTGGTCAAATGTACTTGTAAGAGCAGGTTTGGTGTTTTTTTTAAAATAAAACAAAAAAAAACAATGGGTTTTGGAAATTTTTTTTCTAACCCGACTTTTTAAGAGGGAATTTTTTTAATTTTTTCATTTCATTGGGGACGTTTTGTTTTATTCGAAATGATATTAATATTCTAAATTTTTTATTTTTAATATATTTTTGAGGTTTTCCCCAGGCCTTGTATTTTATGGGTCAATAGTTTGTGAATTTGGTGAATTATTATTTTTTTTTATATTCAATACTTTTTAGATGTCTTATAATTTCATCTTAGTTTATACGAGAGGGAGAATTTTCAATTTTATTCGAAATCATAATTTGTTCGATATTTTCTGTTATTTCAAAGATCAATAAAGGTTTCTTGGTTTTCAATCACTGTTTCTGACATTTTTTCTTTTTTTTTCAAATGTATAGGGGGTCTACCATATTGAAATTACTCTATTGTAAAAAAATGAATCTAAGCACTACCATATAGTATAAAACCTTAATCCTATTTTTCTAAAATTTGATTTATTTTCCATTTCTTAATACTTTTTCTCCCCTAGGGACAATTTCACAATTTCATCATTGAATGAATAATTTTGGAACTTAACATTTGTTTTTTTTTATATTTCTCTCTCTTTAATATACCTATTATATTCTTTTTTTAAAGAAAAAATTTAGTATTTGTATTTTGGGGTTTTTTCTAAGTCTAAGGCCTATTTAAAATTATATTTCATTTTTAGGAATTCCATTGAATTGTTCACTAATTTCTTCAATAGTTTATGGGAGTGGGGCATAAGTTTTTTTTTTTTTTTAATTTTCAAAATTTCTAATTATTCGAAATCATAATACTTTTATTTCTGTTATTTCAAAGTTCAGTAAATCTTTCTTGGTTTTCAATCGTGGTCTTTATCAATTTTTTATATGAATACCACATTGCAATTACTCTATTTTCTCTAATATCTACCGTATAGTATAAAACCTTAATCCTATTTTTCTAAAATTTTATTATTTCTTAATATTTTTTTCTCCATTGGGGACAATTTCACGATTTCATCATTGAATTATTAATTTTGGATTTTTTTTTTTAATATTTAAAATTATATTTCATTTTTACGAATTCCATTGAATTGATCACTAATTTCTTCAATAGTTTATAGGAGGGGAGATAATTTTTTTTTTTTTTTTTTAATTTTCAATTATTCGAAATCATAATACTTTTATTTCTGTTATTTCAAAGATCAATAAATTCTTTTGTTTACAAGAATTATTTCTTTCATTTTTGTATACCTTAATTCTTTTTAACTGCATTTACTCTACTTTAAAATAAATATCTCTAACATCTACCATAGAGTATAAAACCTTAATCCTAATTTTCTAAAATTTTATTTATTTTCTTATTTCTACACCTTTTTTCTCCATTGCGGGCAATATCACGATTCCATCTACGTATATAAATCAATTATTGTAGTATTGAATGATTTATTTCTAAACGAGTTATAAAATTATAGCTTGCATCTTATTTTTTTTTTTTTTTGCTACGTTTCAAATTAATTCAACTGGGGCCGATATCATAGTATTAATTCAAAGTTATTTTTATAAGGGGAATAGATATTTAAATTCCTCTACTCATGTATTTTTCAAAAAATATAAGTGTCTGTGATTTCATACGCAAAAATGCATCTTTAACATTTTACTTATTTTACGTTCTTCTAAGTATTTTTTTCCATTTTGGGACTTTTAGATTTAATATATTTCTAAATTATTTTTTTAACTTTTAATTTTATTAATCAAAAAAAAAATAAATAAATAAATAAAGATCAGTTTAAAAATTCATTTAATTCCCTTCACTTAGCATCACTATGTTTTTTTTTCCGCCTGCCGATTTTGAATAAGTTCTTTATTTCTTAATTCATTTAAAAAAATTTATATTTGTTATATTTTGGGAGTTTTTGTTTCAAGCTTTGTTTTAGAGTTTGATTTTTATTTTTTTATTTAAACCCATATTTCATTTTTACGAATACCTTTCAAATGTTCCATAATTTCATCCGAAGGGGAAATAAGTTTTTTTTTTCTATTTTCCTTTTTTTAGTCGACATTTCTGTTATTTCAAAGTTCAAAAAATCTTTCTAGGTTTTTAATCGCTGTTTTTTTTTTCTATTTTTTAAATGTCTATCATATTGCAATTACTCTACTTTAAAATAATGGCCTCTATCTAATACCATATAATAATAATATTTATAAAACCATAATCCTATTTTTCTAAAATTTGATTTATTTTCCATATTTCTTAATATTTTTTTCTCCATTGGGGATAATTTCACGATTTCATCATTGAATGATTAATTTTGGAACTTGGCATTTATTTATTTTATATTTCTCTAACAGAGTTATAAATTCATACCTTGCATCTTATTTTAATTTATTTTCGATTGGGAATATCACTGTCTTTTCAATTTAATCGATCACCTTTAGTCTTTAATATAGCTATTATATTCTTTTTTTAAAGGAAAATTTGATACACGAATAGAAATTAATTTCTTTTTCTACCCTTCTAATTTTATAGGAAACAGTAGGAAAATTCGTTTAATGATTATTTTTCAAATAAGACTACAAATCTCTCATTTTTCCGAATACCTATGCAATATGATATTTCTTTTGAACAATACTGATTTTTAAGAACGGATTCATTTGTCAATGTCATTTGAGAGGGAATGTTTTATGTTTTATTCCAAATCGTATTAATATTCAAAGTTTTTCTTTTTTGTTTTATATCAAAAGTATTTTTAGCCTAATAAGGGGAATATTATTATGATATTCAAGTCTAAACAGTAAGATAAGATTTTAATAATTTATATGCAATGAGATTTTGTTTTCATTTTTAATTTCTAGATTATTATTTATTAGATATTTAGTTATCATCAAGATAAAATTTATTTAAAAAATTATATTTTTCCCTCCTCCACCCGAACTTTTAAACAAGTTCTCAGCAATGTTTTTGAAATTATCTTTAGATTTTACCGAATCCATTTTTTTAATATGAAATATTTTTGTTTCGTATTCTTAATTTTTTGTTTTTTCCTAAGTCATGTATTTTATGAATCAATTGTAAATTTTGTGTATAATTGTTTTTTTTTTTTTATTATATATATAAAACCAAATATCATTTTTACGAATATCATTGAATTATTCACTAATTTCATCAATAGTTTATAGGAGTGGGGGGATAAGTTTTTTTTAATTTTCAAAATTTCGAAATCATAATACTGTATTTTCTGTTATTTCAAAGTTCAATACATTCTTTTGTTTACAAGAATTGTTTCTTTCATTTTTGTATACCGTATTGCATTTACTCTACTTTAAAATAAATATCTCTAATATCTACCATAAAGTATAAAACCATAAATCTTATTTTTCTAAAATTTTATTTATATTCTTATTTCTACACCTTTTTTCTCCATTGCGGGAAATATCACGATTCCATCTACGTATATAAATCAATTATTGTAGTATTGAATGATTTATTTCTAAACGAGTTATAAATTTTAGCTTGCATCTCATTTTCTGTTTTTTGTTTTGCTTCGTTCTAGATTTATTTAACTGGGGCTGAAATCTTAGTAATATTCAAAGTTATTTTTATAAGGGGAATAGAATTTTAAATTCCTCTACTCATGTATTTAATTCCCTTCTCTTAGCATTGCTATGTTTTTTTTTCAGCCTGCTGATTTTGAATAAGTTCTTTATTTTTTAATTCATTTTAAAAAATGTATATTTGTTATAATTTGGGGGTTTTTGTTTCAAGCTTTGTATTTTATGAGTCAATAATTTACAAATTCAGTTTGATTTTTTTCATATTTAAACTCATATTTCATTTTTACGAATACCTTTCAAATGTCCAATAATTTCATCCGAAGGGGAAATAAGTTTTTTTTTCTATTTTCTTTTTGTTAGTCGACATTTCTGTTATTACAAAGTTCAAAAAATCTTTGTTCGTTTTCAATCGTGGTTTTTATCAATTTTTTATATGTATACTAGATTTCATTTACTCTACTTTAAAATAAATATCTCTAATATCTACCATATAGATAAAACCATAATTCTCTTTTTCTAAAATTTTATTTAATTTTCCTATTTCTTAATATTATTTTCTCCATTGGGGACAATTTCACGATTTCATCATTGAATGATTTGATTAATTTTGGAACTTGGCACTTATTTATTTTATATTTCTCTACCAGAGTTATAAATTATTCCTTGCATCTTATTTTAATTTCTTTTTGAGGGGGAATATCACTGTCTTTTCAATTTAATCGATCACCTTTGGTCTTTAATATAGCTATTATATTCTTTTTTTAAAGGAAAATTTGATACACGATTAGAAATTAATTTCTTTTTTCTACCTTTCTAATTTTATAGGAAACAGTAAGAAAATTCGATTAATTATTATTTTTCAAACAAGACTACAAATCACTCATTTTTCCGAATACCTATCTATGCAATATATTTCTTTTGAACAATACTGATTTTCAAGAACAAATTCTTTTGTCAACGTCATTTGAGAGGGGGACGTTTTATGTTTTAAGCCTAAACAGTAAGATAAGATTTTAAAAGTTTATTTGCAATGAGATTTTGTTTTCAATTTTAATTTCTAGATTATTATTTATTAGATATATAGTTATCATCATGATAAAATTTATTTAAAAAATTATATTTTTCCCTCCGCCACCCGAACTTAAACAAGTTCTCAACAATATTTTTGAAATTTTCTTTAGTTTTTACCGAATCCATTTGTACAATATGAAATATTTTTGTTTCGTATTCTTCATTAAGAATTTATGATTTCCATACGCAATAATAAAATGGATCTTTCTAATATGCATAATTTTTTTTTTTTTTTATATTTTGGGGTTTGTTCCTAAATCTTGTATTTTATGAGTCAATAGTTTATAAATACTTGTATAATTATTTTTTTTTTATATTTAAAACCAAATTTTATTTTTACGAATACCATTGAATTGTTCACTAATTTTTTCAATAGTTTATTGGAGGGGAGATAAGTTTTAATTTTCAAAATTTCTAATTATTCGAAATCATAATACTTTATTTTCTGTTATTTCAAAGTTCAATTTTTTTGTTTACAAGAATTGTTTCTTTCATTTTTCTTTAAACCATATTACATTTACTCTACTTTAAAATAAATATCTATATCTAGCATAGAGTATAAAACCTTGATCCGATTTTTCTAAATTTTTATTTATTTTCTCCTTTGGGGACAATTTCACGATTTCATCATTTAATGATTAATTTTGGAACTTGTCATTTATTTATTTTATATTTCTCTACCAGAGTTATAAACTATTCCTTGCATCTTATTTTAATTTATTTTCGAGGGGGAATATCACCTTTGGTCTTTAATATAGCTATTATATTCTTTTTTAAAGAGAAATACATCTATTTGGCATGATTAGAAATTAATTTATTTTCTACCCTTCAAAAAAAAAGAAAGAAAATTTGTTTAATGATTATTTTTCAAATAAGACTACAAATCACTCATTTTTCCGAATACCTATGCAATATGATATTGCTTTTGAACAATACTGATTTTCAAGAACGAATTCATTTTTTAATGTCATTTGAGAGGGGATGTTTTTGTTTTATTCGAAATCATATTAATATTCAAAGTTTTATATCAAAAGTATTTTTAGCCTAATAAGGGGAATATTTTTAAGATATTCAAGTCTGAACATTAAGATTAGTTTTTTTTTTTTTTAATTTTTTGGGGTATAAGATAGTTTATTTGCAATCAGATTTTGCTTTCTACTCTTATCAAAATAAATTTTTTTTTTTTGTTTGTAAAATTTTTTTAAAATATCTCTGTAAGCGCATACAATATGAATTTTGTGAAATTTTAATTTCTAGATTATTATTTATTAGATATTTAGGTATCATCCTCAAGATAATATTTATTTAAAAAATTTATATTTTTCCCTCCTCCACCCGAACTTTTAAACAAGTTCACAGCAATATTTTTAAAATTATCTTTAGTTTTTACTGAATCCATTTGTATAATATGAAATATTTTTGCTTCGTATTCTTAATTCGCAATAATAAAATGCATCTTTTTAATATGTATAAAAGTATTTTTTATATTTTGGGGTTTGTTCCTAAGTCATGTATTTTATGAGTCAATAGTTTGTAAATTTTGTGTATAATTATTTTTTTTTTTTTTATATTTAAAACCGTATTTCATTTTTACGAATTTCATTGAATTGTTCACTAATTTCTTCAATAGTTTATAGGAGGGGAGATAAGTTTTTTTTTTTTTTTAATTTTCAAAATTTCTAATTATTCGAAATCATAATACTCTATTTTCTGTTATTTCAAAGTTCAATAAACTCTTTCATTTTTCATTTTTGTATACCATAATGCATTTACTCTACTTTAAAATAAATGGTCTCTAATATCTACCAAATAGTATATAAAACCATAATCCTATTTTTCTAAAATTTTATTTATTTTCGTATTTCTTAATATTATTTTCTCTTTGGGGACATTTTCACGATTTCATCATTGAATGATTAATTTTGGAACTTGGCATTTATTTATTTTATATTTCTCTACCAGAGTTATAAATTATACCTTGCATCTTATTTTAATTTCTTTTCGAGGGGGAATATCATGTTTTTATTTAATCGATCACCTTTTGGTCTTTAATATAGCTATTATATTCTTTTTAGAGGACAAATTTAATACATCTATTTGGCGTGATTAGAAATTAATTTCTTTTTCTACGCTTCTAATTTTATAGGTCAAATGTAACAGTAGGAAAATTTGTTCAATGATTATTTTTCAAATAAGACTACAAATCACTCATTTTTACGAATACCTACGCATTATGATATTGCTTTTTAGCATGTCTGATTTTTAAGAACGAATTCATTTTTCAATGTCATTTGATAGGGGACGTTTTATGTTTTGTTTTATTCCAAATCATATTAATATTCTTGAGTTTTTCTTTTTTGTTTTATATTTTAATAAGGGGAATATTATTAAGATATTCAAGTCTAAACAGTAAGATAAGATTTTAAAAGTTTATTTGCATTTAGATTTTTTTTTTCTTTATCAATTATAAAAAAAATTTTTTTGTAAAAATGTTTTAAAATACCTCCGTAAGTGCATACAATATGAATTTTATCACGATTTAATTTTTAGATTAGTATTTTTGGTATTATCAAGTTAAAATTTATTTTAAAAATTCTATTTTTTTATAAAAGTTCACAGCAATATTTTTGATATTTTTTTTTATAATATTTTTTTGAAATTATTTTTAGTTTTTACCGCATCCCTTTGTATATTATGAAATATTTTTGTTTCGTATTCTTATTATTTTAAACTTGCAAGAATAGCAATAAATCAATATTTAAATATGCCTTGTTTTTTTTATTTATTATGTAATAATCGGCTTTTCACCTCACGAAATAACGTAATTTTTTATTATTCCTCGTGATATCTTTGAATTCATTCATCACATGATTATGGGCTAATAGACAAAAAATAATTATTCTTAGTTTATAATTTTAGGTCTTTAGGCTTTGCAATACGTTTAGAGTCCGGAGACGTTCAAAGGACGATATTA
The DNA here is from genome assembly GCA_023213315.1 of Euborellia annulipes. Taxonomy (NCBI): domain Eukaryota; kingdom Metazoa; phylum Arthropoda; class Insecta; order Dermaptera; family Anisolabididae; genus Euborellia; species Euborellia annulipes. Next base: position 41,011 of record JAKCPI010006717.1, on the reverse strand, counting down.
TTTCGATCGTAAAGGACAAGAGAAGGAATAAACGAATATTAAGAGCGAATTCATTTAATAATTTCATTTGACAGGGGACGTTTTATGTTTTAATTGAAATCATATTAATATTCAAAGTTTTTCATTTTAGTATAACATCAAATAAATATATTTAGCCTGATAAGGAGAATACCCGACTCGAAATTTAAGACCTTCTATAGCCTTCTGGCCCTGAATAGGTCCGAAAATAAAAATCAGAATTTCTTACTTTATTACGTAACCTCACTTAAATGTAATACTTGTACAACAGACGAATAGTTCTTCTTGCTATACGCTATTTTTTTAATTGAATTTTTTTTTATTGTTTTGTACTAAGTTTATTCAAATTAAAAATTAGTATTAAGTTAGTAATATATTTATTTAAATGTTCAATAATTTCAATTTATTTGTAATTCGATATTTCGTTATTCAAAGTTCAATAATTTTTTTTGTTTTATTTATTTTATTATTATTTTTTTTTTTTCATTGTATATGTATATCATATTTCAATTCTCTACTTCAAAATAAGTATTTTTAATATCTACCATATAGTATAAAACCTCAATCCTATTTTTCTAAAAATTTTTTTCTACATTGGGGACAATTCCGATTTTACCTACTTATATAAGATAAGCATTTATTTAGTTAACATATATAGAAAGATTTCTAACCAAGTTACAAATTATATCTGGCCTCTTATTTTAAAATAATTTTTCTTTTCGAGGTAAAATTTTAATAGTTTTCAATTTAATCGACTCCCTTTGGTCTTTATTACGGCAATTTAATTCTTTTCTAAAGAAAATCTAAGATCTCTTTGAAATTTTTAGAAATTAGTTTATTTATTATCTTTTGATCAAATGTGAAACAACCGTTTAAGGATTATTTTTCAAATTAAGTCTACAAATCTCTAAGCTATGATTTTTCTTTTAACAGACTCTATGACCGAATTAATTTATCAATTTCATTTCAATGGGGACGTTTTATTCGAAATTTTAATAATCAAAGTTTTTTATTATTTTTCAAACCTTTTGATCAAATGTACTTATTAAAAAGTTTAATGATTATTTTTCAAACAAGACCACAAACCCCTATCAATTATGATTATTTTTTTAACAACCTGACTTTTCATGAGCGAATTCATTTATCAATTTCATTTTAGTAGGGACGATTTATGTTTTATTCGATATCACAATAATATTCATCGTGGAATGATTTTTGTTTTATATCAAAGTATTTCGCCTAATAAGGGGATATTACAAGATATTTCAATTGCTCTACCCATTTCTTATATATAAATGTCTGTGAATTTCATACCAAACTCTCCCCCTTTTCCCTTTTCCCCTTTTAATAATTTTTAGCAATACCTTTGAAATGTTCAATAATTTCATCAATAGTTTTTATACGAGGGGGAGAATTTTCAATTTTATTCGAACTCAATATTTTGTTATTTCAAAGTTATTTTTAATTTCTCTTATTTTGTTTTCAATCGATTTAATCTTTTAATTTTTAAAATAATTTTTATATTCCAAATTGCATGATTAAGTTTGTGATTTGGCTTGTATTTATTTATTTTATTTATTTTTTTTTTTCAAGTAAAATTTTAATATAGTTACATTAATTTGGGAATTATTAATTAGATACTATGACATTTTAATTTAATCGAACACCTTTGGTCCTTAATATGCCTATTCTGTTTTTTAAGGGACAATTTAACATCTATTTGGAATGATTAGAAATTCAATTTTCTTTTTTTTTTCAAACCTTTTAATCAAATGTACTTATTAAACAGTTTAATGATTATTTTTCAAATGAGACTACAAATCACTATGCATTCTGATATTTCTTCTTTAACAGCCTGACTTTTTATGAGCGAATTCATTTAATAATTTCATTTCAGTAGGGACGTGTTGTTTTATTCGAAATTTTAATAATATTCAAAGATTTTCATTTTTCCCCCCCCCTGTTTTATATCAAAAGTATAGGCCTATTTAGCCTAAAGGGGAATATTAAAAGATATTTCAATTGTTCTACCCATTTCTTATTAAAAAGAATATTTTTTGTCCGAGTTTTTCATACGCAAAAATAAATGTATCTTTCTAATGTCTTTAAAGGTTTAAATCTAACAATTTTATTTATTTTACGTTGTACAAACATTTTTTCATTGTGATATTAGATTTAATATATTACTAGGTTTTTTTTTGCGAATATCTTTGAATTATTCAAAAATTTCATCGATAGTTAATACGAGACTGAGAATTTTCAATTTTATTCGAAATCATAATAGTTCGAAATTTTCTGTTTAATAATTTGTTTTTGTTTTATTTATTTTTAATGTACAGGCATACCATATTACAATTACTCTACTTAAAATAAGTATCTAATAATATAATAAAATAATTCTAATATCTACCATATAGCATAAAACTTCAATCTTATTTTTCTAAAAAATTTTATTTTATTTCAAATCACTATGCATTGTGAATTTTTTTAATAAAATGACTTTTTATGAGGGAATTCATTTAATACTTGTAATTTCATTTCACTGGGGACGTGTTGTTTTATTCGAAATCATAATATTCAATGTAATTGAATGTGTTACTTTCCTTTTATTTTTTTTTTTAAATATTTTTAGGCTTTTAAGCCTTGTATTTTATGGGTCAATAGTTTGTAAATTTGACGTATGATTATTTTTATAATTTTTAAGAATCCTTTGAAATGTGCAATTTATAATTTTCAATTTTATTCGAAATCGTAATAGTTCGATATTTTCTGTTATTTAAAGCTCAATAATTTGTTTTTTTTTTTATTTTTTTTTTTGTTCAATTTATACCATACATATTGCAATCACTCTACTTTAAAATAAGTATTTTTAAAATCTACCATATATCTAGATACATGTAGTATATAAAACCTCAATCCTATTTTTCTAAATTTTTTTTTCTCCATTGCGGACATTTCACGATTTCATCTACATATTTAAGGCAATTATTAATAGTATTTAATGATTTAGTTGGGGACCAACTATTTATTTCTTTTATATTTCTAACCGAGCTATAAATTATACCTTGAAACTTAATTTATATTCTTTTTTAAAAAGAATCTTTTGGGGATGAATAGGAATTAATTTCTTTACTTTTTTATAACATTTTGTTCAAATGTAAAACAATTTAATGATTATTTTTTCAAAGTAATCTACCAATCATTGCGCTTTATGAATTTTATTTTGATTGATTGACTTTTTATAAGCGAATTCATTTATCAATTTAATTTCAGAGGGGACGTGTTATGTTTTATTCGAAATCATAACAATATTCAAAATTGAATCATTTTCTCTATTTTTTGTTTATTTTAAAACTCTATATAAATTAATATGGGAAATATAAGATATTTTATTTGCTCTACCCATATCTTTTTTAAAGGAATATAAAATCTTATATCTATAAAAGTTTAATTCTAGCAATTTTATGTTTTTTACACGTTTTTTCACTATGCAATATTAGATTTAATAATTTTCCCAGGTTTTTTTTTAGCTTTTAAATGGAAAAAAGTTTAAAAATTTATTTAATAGTTTCTACCTTTGTTTTAATCCATCTCTTAAGTCATTATATTTTTCAGCTATTATTTATTAAATGATACAATCCTTCAACAATATTCAAGGGGTACGCAACAAACAGTTTTATCAGAATCGCAGTTAATGAGCCTATTCAAAGTTCAATTTGTTGTTGTTTTTTCAAGCTTTGTTTCATTTTTTTTAAATGGAGGCCAACTCTATACTTCAACAAATATTATAGTTTATCATATTTCAATTTCCATACCTCATATACCGTGCTACTAATGTCTATAAAATCTTTATTCTATTTTCTGTAATTATATTTATTTACAAGTTTTCGAACGCTTTTTTCACGATTCCTTTTACTTAACTTATTATATATAAGGCTCTCTACTCAGCTGCGTAACCAGCCTTTGAGGCGGGGGGCGGCTCAACTAGGCGCCGTTTTTCCGCTCCCCCCCTGGACCCCCCTTGCTCGCCTTCCCCCCATTTCTTCATCCATCATTTTCTCGCGAATTTGTTTATATTTAATGTTTTTTATGACCCCTGTATGATTTTGTTTTGATTTTTTCTTTTCTTTTGAAAAATGTCGTTTTCTTCTGTGATTATTTCAAAAACTATTCGTTTTTCGGAAAATATCCAAGAATAAAAACTTTTTAAAATAGAGTTTTTTATTTCGACGGGCATGCAAATGAAATTTTTATTTAAAAATTGCTAGACATTCGTTCATTCATTCACTAAATCTCGGGCGGGAATGGGCGGATTTGAAAATTCCGGCGGGCCTGAAGAATGGTAAAAGCCCTTTTTATTTTGAGAAAATCGAAAAAAAACTGAAAAAACTACATCAGTAAAATACTAGTACTTTTTGGCCGATTTTGATTAAAGCTTATTTTCACGGTCCCGGGGGTGTTTAACTTAAATATAACATTTCAGTCTCATAGCTCAATTCCTTCATGCTTAAAAATTTTGAATTTCAAAAATTAAATATTAAGGCTTATACGAATCCTGAGTAATTCTCCACAGCCCATAAACATCAACATTGGCTTATATATTGCAAAATAAAAAAAATTTTAATTATAAAGCCTCTATATCGTTATTTATTATTTTTGAATAAATTCATTTAAAATAGTAGGAATTCAAGTTGTAATATAATTTTAAAAGAAAACAATCAATTTTTTAAGACAATTGATGAAAAGAATATGATAAAAAACCACATTGGCTGGGCTATATCTTAGAGGCCGTAGGGCGCCATGCCGGTGGGGCCCAGCGTGGGGGGGGGGGGGGGCCCCCCCCCCCCTTGGTTACGCCACTGTCTCTACTTTAAAATAATGGTCTTTAATATCTACCATATAGTATAAAACTTTATTCCAATTTTTCTAAAATTTGATTCATTTTCCTATTTCTAACATCTTTTTTTCTCCATTGTGGGCAATATCACAATTTCATCTACGTATATAAATCAATTATTGTAGTATTGAATGATTTATTTCTACACGAGTTATAAATTATAGCTTGCATCTTATTTTTCTTTTTTCTTTTGCTACGGTCCAAATTCTTTTAACTGGGGCCGAAATCATAGTAGTATTCAAAGTTATTTTTATAAAGGGGAATATTATAGGTAGATATTTAAATTCCTCATGTAACGGTATTTTTCAAAGAATTATAGTAGTGTCTGTGATTTCATACGCAAAACGCTTTAACATTTTACTTATATTACGTTTTCTAAGTTTTTTTTTTTTTTTTTTTTTTTTTTTCATTTTTGGATTTTTACATTTGATATATTTCGAATTTTTTTTTAAACTTTTAATTTTATTAATCAAAAAAAATAAATAAAATAAAATAAAATAAAGATCAGTTTAAAAATTCATTTAATTCCCTTCTCTTAAGCATTGCTATCTTTTTTTTTCCGCCTGCCGATTTTGGATAAGTTCTTTATTTCATAATTCATTTAAAAAAATTTATACTTGTTATATAATATTTTGGGGGTTTTTGTTTCAAGCTTTGTATTTTATGGGCCAATAATTTACAAATTTAGTTTGATTTTTCTTTTTTAATTAAACTAATATTCCATTTTTACAAATACCTTTTAAATGTTCAATAATTTCATCCGAAGGGGAAATAAGTTTTTTTTTCTATTTTCTTTTTTTTAGTCGACATTTCAGTTATTTCAAAGTTCAAAAAACCTTTCTTGGTTTTCAATCGCTGTTTTTATCAATGTTTTATATGTATTCCACATTGCAATTACTCTACTTTAAAATAATGGCCTCTAATATCTACCAAATAGTATAAAACCATAGGCTAATCCTATTTTTCTAAAATTTGATTTATTTTCCTATTTCTTAATATTATTTTCTCCATTGGGGACAATTTCACGATTTCATCATTGAATGATTAATTTTGGAACTTGGCATTTATTTATTTTATATTTCTTTAACAGAGTTATAAATTATTCCTTGCATCTTATTTTAATTTCTTTTCGAGGGGGAATATCACTATTTTTAGAGGAAAAATTTAATACATTTATTTGACATGATTAGAAATTAATTTCTTTTTCTACCCTTCTAATTTTATAGGTCAAATGTTAACAGTAGGAAAATTTGTTTAATGATTATTTTTCAAATAACACTACAAATCCTCTCATTTTTCCGAATACCTATCTAGCAATATGATATTTCTTTTGAACAATACTGATTTTTTAGAACGAATTCATTGTCAATGTCATTTGAGAGGGGACGTTTTATGTTTTATTCCAAATCATATTAATATTCAAAGTTTTTTCTTTTTTGTTTTATATCAAAAGTATTTTTAGCCTATAAGGGGTATATTATTAAGATATTCAAATCTAAACAGTAAGATAAGATTTTAAAGGTTTATTTGAAATGAGATTTTGCTTTTTACCCTTATCAAACTAATTTTAATATATTACACTGTCTTTTTAATTTAATCGAACACCTTTGGTCTTTAAAATTCCTATAATATTTTTTTTAAAGGAAAATTTAACATCATATTTGGAATGATTAGAAATTAAATTTCTATTTTTTTTTTGTTTCAAACCTTTTGATCAAATGTTCTTATTAAACAGTTTAATGATTATTTTTCCAATAAGACTACAAATCACTATGCATTGTGATATTTCTTTTTTAACAAACTGACTTTTTATGAGCGAATTCATTTAATAGTTTCATTTTAGTAGGGACGATTTATGTTTTATTATTCAAAGTTGTTATTTTTAAAGTATATTTAATTCTAGTATGGGGAATATTACAAGATAATTCAATTGCTCTACCCATTTCTTTTTTAAAGGAATATAAGTATCTGATATGCAAAAATGCATCTTTCCAATAATTATAAAAGTTTTTTTATCTTTTTTGTTCCGCGTTTATTAGTCAACAGTTTGTAAATTATTTTTATATATATAATACAATATTTTCTTTTTACCAATACCTATGAATTGTTCAATAATTTCATTAATAGTTTAGAGGGGACAAATTGTTTTTTACAACGCTTTTCACTTCTATTTGAAATATTATTTTCTGTTATTCCAAAGTTCTTTTTTGTTTTCAATCGTTGTATCTTTCAATTTTATAAATATAGCTTATACCATATTGCAATTACTCTAATCTCTAATATCTTATAGTTAAAATGTAACATTAGGAAAATTTGTTTAATGATTATTTTTCAAATTAGTCTACAAATCATTTCGCATTATGATTATTCTTAAACAAATTGACTTTTTAGGAGCGAATTCATTTATCGATTCCATTTCAGTAGGGACGATTTAATTATTTTTGTTTTATATCAAAAGTAAATATATTTAGCCTAATAAGGGGAATATTACAAGATATTTCAATTGTTCTACCCATTTCTTATATATACGGTAAATGTCTGTGAATGATTTTTTTTAATTCTAATATCATATTTAATTTTTGCAAATACCTTTGAAATGTTCAATAATTTCATCAATAGTTTTTATACGAGGGGGAGAATTTTCAATTTTATTCGAAATCATAATATTTTGTATTTCAAAGTTCTTTTTATTTTGTTTTCAATCGTTTTAATCTTTTTTTGTATAATTTTTAAAATAATTTTTATATTTCAAATTGAATGATCAAGTTTGCGATTTGGCATTTATTTATTTTTTTAATTTCTAACCGAGTTATAAATTATACCTTATTATTTATATTATTTTTAGCTAGGAGAATTTTAATATAGTACACTATGACATTTTAATTTAATCGAACAGCTTTTGTCCTTAATATGCCTATTATATGCTTTTTAAGGGACACATTTAACACATCATTTTGGAATTCTTAGAAATTAATTTTCTTTTTTTTTTCAAACCTTTTGATCAAATGTACTTATTAAACAGTTTAATGATTAGTTTTCAAATGAGACTACAAATCACTATGCATTATGATATTTTTTTATCAAAATGATTTTAAATGAGCGAATTCATTTAATAATTTCATTTCAGTGGGGACGTTTTATGTTCTATTCGAAATCATATTAATATTCAAAGGTTTTCTTCATCTCAATTGCTCTACCCATTTCTTGCATCTTACTAATATCTATAAATTTTTTTCATTTTTTTGTTCCAACCCTTGGATTTTATTAGTCCATAGTTTGTAAATTTGGATGTATGATTATTTTTATCATATTTCATTTTTAGGAATACCTAAGAATTGTTCAATAATTTCATCAATAAATTATACAGAAGGGAGAATTTTCAACTTTAGCGAATTCATTTATCAATTTCATTTTAGTAGGGACGATTTATGTTCTATCATTTAAAGTTCTTCTTTTGTTCTTTTATATCAAAAGTATATTTAATTCTAGAATGGGGAATATTACAAGATATTTCAATTGCTCTACCCATTTCTTATATATAAATATTTTTTTTATTCTAATATCATATTTAATTTTTGGAAATATTTTTGAAATGTTCAATAATTTCATCAATAGTTTATATACGAGGGGGAGAATTTTCAATTTTATTCGAAATCATAATATTTTGTATTTCAAAGTTCTTTTATTTTGTTTTCAATCTTTTAATTTTTATTTTTAAAATAATTTTGATATTTCAAATTGAATGATTAAGTTGCGATTTATTATTGTTATTATTATTTTTTTTTTTTAAATTTCTAACCGAGTTATAAATTATTCCTTATTATTTATAGTTTTTTAGCAAGGAGAATTTTCATATATTACACTATGACATTTAAATTTAATCGAACACCTTTGGTCCTTAATATGCCTATTATATGTTTTTTAAGGGAAAATTTAACACATCATTTTGGAATTCTTAGAAATTAATTTTCTTTTTTTTTTCAAACCTTTTGATCAAATGTACTTATTAAAGAGTTCAATGATTATTTTTCAAATCAGAATACAAATCCCTATCTATTGATAATTTTTTGAGGGACTTTATGAGCGAATTCATTTACCAATTTCATTTTAGTAGGGACGATTTATGTTTTATTGGAAATCACAATAATATTCAAATTGTAAATTTGGCGTTTATTTTTTTACCTAATACCATATTTAATTTTTACGAATAGCTTTTTTTCCACTTTTCTATATTTCTGTTATTTCAAACTTCAATAAAATTTTGTTTGTTTTCAATCGCTGTCTCTTTTAATTTTCTAAATGTGTATCATATTGAAATTACTCAACGTTAAAATAATTGTCTCTAATATCTACCATATAGTTTTCAACTTTATTCCAAATAAAATGTTTTTTATAGGAAAACTTTTTCGAAGATTAAAAATTAATTTTTTACTTTTGGTCTAGTGTACTTAGTATAAAGTAGTTAATGATTATTTTTCAAATGAGACTACAAATCACTACGCATTATGAATTTTTTTATCAAAATGATTTTAAATGAGCGAATTCATTTAATAATTTTATTTCAGTGGGGAAGTTTTATGCTTTATTCGAAATTATATTCAAAGTTTTTCTTTATCTCAATTGCTCTACCCATTTCTTGCATCTTACTAATATCTATAATTTTTTTTATATTCTTTGTTCCAACCCTTGGATTTTATTAGTCCACAGTTTGTAAATTTGGATGTATGATTATTTTTATCATTATTTTTGAATACCTAAGAATTGTTCAATAATTTCATCAATAAATTATACAAAAGGGAGAAGTTCCAATTTTATTCTAAATTATAAATATTTTGTTATTTCAAAGTTTTTGTTACTTTCTCTTATTTTGTTTTCAATCGTTTTAATCTTTTTATTTTTAAAATAATTTTTATATTTCAAATTGAATAATTAATTTTGCGATTTGGCTTTTATTTATTTTTTTTCTAACCGAGTTATATATAAATTAACCTTATTATTTATATTTTTTTGGCAAGGAGAATTTTAATATATTACATTATGACATTTTAATTTAATCGAACAGCTTTTGTCCTTAATATGCCTATTATATGTTTCTAAGGGAACATTTAACACATCATTTTGGAATTCTTAGAAATTAATTTTCTTTTTTTTTTTTTCAAACATTTTGATCAAATGTACTTATTAAACAGTTTAATGATTATTTTTCACACGAGGCTACAAATCACTATGCCTATTTAACAGCCTGACTTTTTTGAGCGAATTCATTTAATAATTTCATTTCAGTAGGGACCTGTTGTTTTATTAGTCTAAAAAGGAGAATATTAAAAGATATTTAAATTGCTCTACCCATTTCTTTTTTAAAGGAATATAAATAATTTCATACGCTAAATGTATATTTCTACTATCTATAAAAGTTTTTTATATTTTGTGGTTTTTGTTCCAATCCTTGCATTTTATGGGTCCCTAGTTTGTCAATTTTTTGGGTGTTTGATTATTTGTATTATATTTTTTTAAAACCATATTTCATTTTTACGAACATCTATGAATTGTTCAATAATTTCATTAATAGTTTAGAGAAGGGGAGATGAGTTTTTTTTTTCAACTTTATTCGAAATCATAAATATTTTCTTGTTATTTCAAAGTTCTTTTTTTGTTTTCAATCGTTGTATTTTTCAATTTTATAAATATTAATATATACCAAATTGCAATTATTCTACTTTAAAATAAGTATCTAATATTTTATAGTTCAAATGTTACACAGTTTAATTTTTTTTTTTTTTTTTTTTTTTCAAATCATTACGCATTATGAATTTTTTCAACACACCGACTTTTTAGGAGCGCATGCATTCATTTAATGATTTCATTTCAGCGGGGACGTTTTATACTTTATTCGAAATCAAAATTATATGCATCGTTTAATGATTTATTTTTAAATATAAACTAATAAGGGGAATATTATTTAGAACTATTTTTTTTTTTTTTTTAAGGAAAATTAACACAACTTTTGGGATGATATAGAAACTATTTTTTTTTTTTTTTTGTTTCAAACCTCTTGATCAAATGTACTTATTAAACAGTTTAATGAGCAAATGAGACTACAAATCACTATGCATTGTGATATTTCTTTTTAACAAACTGACTTTTTTTGAGCGAATTCATTTATCAATTTCATTGTAAATTTAGTGTATGATTGTTTTTTCATATCTAATATAATATTTAATTTTTGCAAATACCTTTGAAATGTTCAATAATTTCATCAATAGTTTTTATACGAGGGGGAGAATTTTCAATTTTATTCGAAATCATAATATTTTGTATTTCAAAGTTCTTATTTTGTTTTCAATCGTTTTAATCTTTTAATTTTTAAAATAATTTTGATATTTCAAATTGGATGATTAAGTTTGTTATTTGGCTTTTATTAATTTTCGTAATTTCTAACCGAGTTATAAATTATACCTTATTATTTATATTTTTTTTTTGCATAGAGAATTTCATTATATTACACTATGACCTTTTTATTTAATCGATCACCTTTGGTCCTTAATATGCCTATCATATGTTATTTAAGGGACAATTTAACACATCATTTTGGAATTCTTAGAAATTAATTTTCTTTTTTTTTTCAAACCTCTTGATCAAATGTACTTATTAAACAGTTTAATGATTAGTTTTAAAATGAGACTTCAATTCATCATTACGCATTATGAATTTTTTTATCAGAATGATTTTAAATGAGCGAATTCATTTAATGATTTCATTTCAGTGGGGAAGTTTTATGTTCTATTCGAAATCATATTAATATTCAAAGTTTTTTTTATATTTTTTGTTCTAACCCTTGGATTTTATTAGTCAACAGTTTGTAAATTTGGATGTATGATTATTTTTATCATATTTCATTTTTATGAATACCTAAGAATTGATCAATAATTTTCAATTCAATAGTTTTTATACAAGAGGGAGAATTTTCAATTTTATTCTAAATTAAAATATTTTGTTATTTTAAAGTTCATTTTTAAATTTTTTAAAGGAAAATTTAACAGATATATTTGAAATGATTAGAAATTTATTTTTTTTTTTTTTTTTTTTTTGTTTCAAACCTTTTGATCAAATGTTTTTATTAAACAGTTTAATGATTATTTTTCCAATGAGACTACAAATCACTATGCATTGTGATATTTCTTTTTTAACAAACTGACTTTTTATGAGCGAATTCATTTAATAATTTCATTTTAGTAGGGAAGATTTATGTTTTATCATTCAAAGTTGATCTTTTTAAAGTATATTTAATTCTAGTATGGGAAATATTACAAGATATTTCAATTGCTCTACCCATTTCTGTTTTAAAGGAATATAAGTATCTGATATGCAAAAATGCATCTTTCCAATAATTATAAAAGTTTTTTTATCTTTTTTGTTCCGCCCTGCGTTTATGGGTCAACAGTTTGTAAATTATTTTTATATATATATAATACAATATTTCCTTTTTACCAATACCTATGAATTGTTCAATAATTTCATTAATAGTTTAGAGGGGACAAATTGTTTTTTCACTTCTATTCGAAATCATATTTTCTGTTATTTCAAAGTTCTTTTTTTGTTTTCAATCGTTTTATCTTTCAATTTTTTAAATACCTGTATATACCAAATTGCAATTATTCTACTCTAAGATAAGTATCTCTAATACCTTATAGTTCAAATGTAAAACAGTTGAAAATTTGTTTAATGATTATTTTTCAAATTAGTCTACAAATCATTACGCATTAGGATTATTTTTAAACAAATTGACTTTTTAGGAGCGAATTCATTTATCGATTCCATTTCAGTAGGGACGATTTATGTTTTATTCGATATCACAATAAAATTCTAATCTTTTGTTTTATATCAAAAGTATATTTAATCCTAATAAGGGGAATATTACAAGATATTTCAATTGCTCTACCCATTTCTTATATATAAATGTCTGTGAATTTCATAACGCAAAAATAAATGCATCTTTCCCACGTCTTTTATTTTATGGGTCAACAGTTTGTATTTTTTTTTTTTTTTTTATCCAATACCATATTTATTAATAATTTTTACGAATACCTTTGAAATGTTCAATAATTTTATCAATATTTTAATTCAATTTTATTCGAAATCATAAATTTTTTGTTATTTCAAAGTTCTTTTTTTGTTTTCAATCATTTTATCTTTCAATTTTTTTAATATACCAGTTATACCAAATTGAATGATTAAGTTTGTGATTTAGCATTTATTTCTAACCGAGTTATAAATTATACCTTGCATCTTATTTTTTATTTTCTATTTTTTTTGCGAGGGAAAATTTCAATATATTACACTCTGACTTTTTAATTTGTATCAACTACCTGTGGTCCTTAATATGCCTATTATATTTTTTTCTAAAGGAAAAATTAACACCACTATTTGAGATGATTAAGAATATTTTTCTTCCCTTTTTTAAACCTTTTGGACTTTTGTACTTATTAAACAGTTAATGATTATTTTTCAAATGAGAGACAAATCATTCAGCATTGTGATTATTTTTTAACAACCTGCCTTTTCTTGGGCGAATTCATTTATCACTTTCATTTCAATAGGGACGTGTTATGTTTTATTCGATATCATAATAATATTCCAAGTTTTTTTTATATCAAAAATATATATAATTTGGGGAAATATAAGTTATTTCAATTGTTCTACCCTTTTCTTTTTGTCCGTGATTTTCATACGCAAAATGCACTTTCCTTACAAGTGTTTTAAGATTATTTTTTACTGCCTTTTTAATATTTATCTCATTTTAATCGTCTGCATTGAGTAGGGAAGAATAGAAACTATTTTTAACCTTTTAATTTTCTAAGCTGCAGTCTTTGACTTAGACGTGCTTCAGCACTTGGTTTTTATTTGAAAATTCATTTATATTTAATAATTAAATACTATATGCCATTTTTCAGTTCTTATGAATATTTATGCTTTTTTAATTTCATAATAACGGGGCAGGGAAATAGTTTCAATTTTCAAATTGGGAAACAGTTGACATATTCGCTATTTTTCATTCACTTTGTTTTTTATAACTGATTAAATATTTATACCATATTTTTATATTGCTTTTGGTTTATACCATTTTTTGTTTCATAATATTATTTTCTTTCATCTTATTTCATCCATATTCTTATTCAAGACATAACTATTCTAATTAAAAAGAGAGAGCATTAAAGTCACCTACCTTCTAATAAACTAGAAAAAGAAGTAAATAAACAAAGAAAAAAGCATAAACAGCAAGTTATCAAAAAAACTAGGTGGTGATTGGATTAATTTCCAGAATTAGTATTAGAAAAAGAGGATTTTTGATTAGGCTCAATTAAATGCAAATGAATTCTAAAACAAAAAAACCTAGGAGAAATATATTTTTAATTTAAGGCGAAGTTGGTGCTAAGTGTCCTGCTCTAGCCTCTGAAAGCGATTTAATGTTAACAAAATCGTATCCAATTTCGATATTCACTCGAAATCAAAGACATTTTCTTTAAAATATTATTGGTATGCAAAATAAATAAATGCAAATGAATTTCAACTATGAAGTGGAGGTGCTGGGATATCGTTTCAAGTGCAAGAAAAAATAACAGTGTAGCAAATAAATGAGTACAGATCATGTCAAAAGTGAATTGAAATTGCATTAAACTTAGGGTTAGATAAAAATTTAATTCAAATAAAATCAACTCTACCTAATCATAGCTACAAGTCTCGCTAAATGATCTAAATCAACTATGTCCACAAACAAAATTTAATAAAATTCAATATTTAAGGAATAGTATAATTTAGAATATACTAACTGAAGGAGGCAGGACTTCCCTCTCTGGGTTTAATAAAATTTCAACTCAAATATTGTTACATGCAATTTGATACCACATACATTTATTTTAAAATATATTTTTGAATTTTTATTAGATTTTTTTTTTTTTGTTTAATAATATAACAGAAAAAATACACTTGAGCTACGGATTCGATCGTCATGCCTCAACTAAATGTTAGCCTGTGATTTATTTAATTTCACCTTCAAATATATTGACTACCAATTGATTTAAATAAATATTGTTGAATGCAAATGATCGAAAAAGACAAAATATTTGATAAGGCCTATGAATTGTTAGCCACAAATCTAAAATAACGTACAATCACAAAAAAAAGATGTTTGCCAGGATACTATCAATAAAGACGAATAAACTAAAGATTGAAGAATAATTTCATTTATAAATATGTTTGACGTAAAACCTACACAACTTTCCCTCTAAATTATGAAAGAATTACTATTTAATGGAGCGAAGATTTTTTTCTAATCTGAAAATGACTTTAACCCGAAACTTTTATAAATTATTAATATTTATATGCTAGTATTCCCAAATGTTTTGTTTTTTATATTTATTGATAGAATTTTATTTTAAACCTTTATTAAAATCCGTGTTAGAAATTCTGCATAAATTTAACCCCATCTCTGATCATGGTCCCAACTAAACATAACTAGGGGAAAAAATTTTGTACCCAAAGAGATTTGAACAGGAGCTGTTTGGTTCCTCTTCAAATGTGAATCATAATTGATTTATCAAGAATATTAAATTTGCACGTGGTAGGCTCACTATTAATTTTTTTTTTTAACGAAAGGTCATTTACGATACAATTATCAAATATTATATTTTAATAATGATTTACATTTTGACATTAGAGCCATGTATTATCATTTGGACTAAATAGGCAGTACACGAGAGCCATCTGAAGTAAATGCAAAATTAACTCCTATCTGATCTATATATATAAGAAAAGTAAAAATTAAAATTTAATTTATATGATTACTCATAGAATAATAATTGTGAAATTTAATTTTAAAATTTTCCTTTAAATCCGAAGCTACTTGACAAATTTTAATTAGTTTTTTTTTCAACAATATAGAGAATTTTACGCGGGTGATTTGAAAAAATAACACGGATCGCCCTGATCTAAAGGGGATAAATAAATGAGTATATTTTAAATTTTTCTTTTTGGCTGCAGAGGCCATTATGGTTAGATTACTGAAAGGCTACGGAGGGGACGTTCCACACTCTTGTTTTTTTTTTTTTTTAAAGAAAAAAAAAACTGTTTCAATTGATTGTTTAAAAAGAAAGCTAATCTAATTACAGTGAGATTGCGATAATCCAAATATTCTTACGCACCTATTATCAGAGTTTGTTCGGACTAACCAAGTGTTGAATAATAAAAAAAAAAGAAAGATGTTGAAGATGTTGACTACACTGAAGATGTTGACTACACTGATGATGTTGACTACACGGATGATGTTCACTACCACTACTATTGCTATTCAAGGATCGTTGTCTAATTGCAGCGCGCATAGAACGATCTAATCTTGGGTTGGTCTTAACACTTAATATATAACTTAAATATAACTATCTAAAAAAAAAATATGAAATAGTCTGATAATAAACATGTTTGATAACGCGGTTAAAAGTATGGGAAAAAGCTGTTTCTATTATCCGCGAATTCGGATTAACGCAACCTCACGGTAAAGAAATAAAAAGACTAACTTATAAATTTTTAAATATCCATTTTTTTTTTTTTTTTTTTTTATCAAAATATTCTCTAGCCCTATTGAAAAGATAAAAAAATATTTTTTCAAAGAATTTCTGAAAGGATTGATTAATATAATTTTTTTTTTTTTTTTTTAATCCTATGGCATGGGGATAAATAAAATAATTTTTTGCTACGTCAAAGTTTCAGGAACCAAACATGATCTATGTTCAAATCGAGGGTAGAAAAAAATTTCCTGTAGATGGGTGATGTTTAGACCCGAAACGTTATTATCGTGTTTTTTTTTTTTTAATATATCGACGGTGAACAGAAAAAGAATCCAAATTTTAAATAGAGAGGAATTGAATGTATTTTTCAAAAGACTGCCCTACCTACGGTGGGGGTGGTTAGAATAATAATTGATTGGCTTTTTAATAGGCGGGATTCTCATCGCTTTGTGTAATTCCACTAATGTATTTTAATAAAAATTCTCTTCCCTGCAGGGTTTTTCTTTAACGACTGTGCCGGGGATTTTTGAATTTAAAATTTTTAAAAGCATCGCACTTATTGTTTATATACACCAGAGTCTTTAATATAATTGAAAAAAATAAAAAGAATTTTAAAAGGGCAAAGAATATACAAACATTTATATTTCCTTTAAGGATTATTGCTGTGATTTCTTGAATAAATTAAAAATGTATATTTCAAGAAGGAATAATAAATAAAATAAAAAAATCAAACTTCGCTTCAATTTTGCGAATTTAGAAAAATAAATTCAATTTTGAATTTAGAAAAATAAATGGTACAAACTTTTCACGATTTGGGTATAGGATGGCCGAAAAAAAAAGAAAAAAAAAATTATATAGTATAGGGCTTCTCGGATAGTGGAGAAAAATTTCTAATACTAAAAATTAAATAACAGTAATCAGAATAATTAGGGCCATTAGCCGTTTAGGGGTGTGAATTTTATTTAATAAATTTTTAGATACGATATACCAATGATTACCGGGAACGTTCCACACGCTAATTGCTCGGTCTTATATTATTTTAAGTAATTTATAAAATGTTCATTATTTTGCGAAATTCTATTCAATCGAAAGATTAGGGAAAGCATTAAGAGGAGGGAGGAAACTCGTTTAAAGGATTAAACGCGTAAAACGTTAGCATATAACAAAAAAAAATTATATATAATCGGGAATTGAACCCGACGTTTATACAAATAGTGTCTTTTAGCTATAATAATGAACAATAGGAAGTACTATTTAAAATTAAAAAAAAAAAAAAAAATAGATTTGCTAAATGAAGATTATTACCGATTTTGTAGATGATCTTGTTGCTATTTATTTATCTAAGGCATTGTTTATAAAAATTATTAAAAATTAAAATAATTAAAGATTATTAATTTTTTAACAATTAAAAAATAAATAAATAAACAAGGCTTGTGTTTCGAATTTCACCCCTTAGTTAAGCCTTATACCGAACTTTGGGTCTTAGCTAGTTAACTACGATCTGGGCTCTTATTTAATCATATGATTACTAACTAGATGGGAAGAGACTCGAAAGTCATAGTTTAACTAGGGATAGTTATGTAAATTAAAGTGAGGCAACCAGTCCTAAGTCATTTTCCCAAGAATATATCGACGTGGAGAAAATTCTACCACAGCCTGAATTTAGAAACAAACTAAAAAAAAAAAAAAATCGGGCAGGGAATGATCAATTTTAAACATCCTGAGAAAACTCCTAAACGAGGAAAAGAGGGACGATTTTTAATCATTTTTATTTGTTCAATATTCCTTTTTTTCGGAAGATTTGACCTTTTACGCCATTCAAATGTGATATGATAATAATAAAAAGGGCAGCCATGTCAGGTGAATATGAAAGAGAGAGAAAAAAAAAGGATTTGACCGTTGAATGTTAGATATTCGATCATAGAGAAGAAACATACAAACTCAAACGACTTTGGTGGTGAGGGAGGGAGACATGTCCTGATAAAGCAGAGTGACTTCCTTTAACTTATCAGTTATTCCGGTCACAAGTTTTAATCTTTATAAAAATATTATTTTAAGTTTAATTTATCAAGCCAGGGAATTAACTCGTTATTTTCCTGACGGGGGAGATGTAAAAATAATTGAGAATTTCCTAATGGCCATGAGAATAAATTCCTGGCATGGGAAAAGAAAATTGACTAATAAACAAATCAAGGTCTTATAAAATGAAAAAATAATTAAATACCTTATTAAATTTTACCGGAAAATAAAAATAGATTGACGAATTCGTTTTGCATTTTTAAGATGTTTAATTATGTACGTATTGATTCATTTACTGGTGAAATATATAATAGCATCAATTTATTTATTTATTTTCAACAATTGGTATCCAATAATTAAATTTTAATTAGTCTTATATATTAAATTAAAATAATTAGCGAATGCATTCCATTTAACCTTTTATTTATCTTTGAGAGTAATTGACAGAATGCCAACAGCGGAAAAAAAATTTTTTTGAAACTTATATTTAAATAATTGTTTAATTGAAAACTCAAAGTGCTAATAATAAAAGCGAGGAGAAATAAAATATTAAATGAAATATGAGCTTCTACTAATAATTATAATTAAATGTATCTAAAAGTGCATTAATTAAACAAACTTGTAATTAACATCCACCGTAGGCTCTATTATGTTTAAAAATTAATATTTTTAACATATTGACATTCATGTGTCACTTTTGAAATGTACATTCAAAGTGTTCGAAATATTAATTTTTTTTTTTAATTTTAACAAAACTATCAATAATTTTAAGCAAAGTTAGGCAACCAGCTCAAAAGGCAAGCATCTTTAATGGCTTCCACACAAACAAGAGAGACAGACGAACACGCTTTTACTAATAAATATCAATTTTAGGCTTTTTAGAATTGCAACCAACAAATGCAGAAAAATTATCCCAAGTGAATGGAATCAACCAATCAAAAGCCGTGTAGATAAAGCAAAAAATAGAAAGAAAACTGATTAGAATTAGAAAAAGAAGGAAATTCTATACGGTATCCTAATAACTTGCAGATATATATAAAATTTTATCTAAAAATAAATTTTCATTTGAAATTAATTTCAACAGAAAATAGTTGGGTGTTGCTATAAATTTAGAATTTGTTTGATTGTTTGGAATTTGAACCAAAAAAGTTGCTTTGCTATGAATCAAAAAAATTAAAAACTATATTTTTATATATACTGTATATATGGTATTTTTTGTGTAAAAAAAAAACAGGGGAAAATGGTGAAAAAAAAAAATGTTGGTAAAATATGAAAAAAAAAAAAATACAGTAAATTCTCTTTTTATTGTAATATTTCATTAAAAATAAGAATGATTATTTTATAAATGAAGCTGTGGCGACCGACCTTATCTAGCTAATTCAACAATTGAATAACCTATTTGCAACAAATAAAAAGCAACAATTAAAAATGCAAAGAAATCACAAAATGTTTCCCAAGTAGTGAATGCATTTATGGTTAAATAAAATGCCTGGACCCCCTATATATATAAATTTAAAATAACGTTATCGTAAATGTCTTATATGCCTGAGCTGCCGAAAAGACAGTGTGAATGTGTGTGGAGTGTGAGATGAATGAGAAAAAGTGCGAATGTTTAAAAAAAAAAAAAAAAAAAAAAAAAGAATGCATTTAATCTAAGAATATATTTAAAACATTGCATATAAAAAACCCCTTTTGTAGAGCCCTACTTGCATTTCATGCAACACATAAAATAAATAAATTTGATCTCAATTACGAAATATGGAATAAGAAAAGCAGACAAAACAGTAAAGGGTATTTTGATAAAGTTTCAGCGGAGAAGTAACAGTAAATAAGCCATTCCTCCGCTTTAGGCGGGTTTTACAGCTAGTTAAAAAAAAAATTAATTTTTTTTTTTGGCATGTGAGTGAAATTAGAAACAATTTTATTTCTAGTTAAAGAATGCAATGGCGAATTCTAATATCATTCAAATGAAGTGGTTATTATGTATATGTGCTGGTAAAAGGATTTTAATTTATAATATTCATATGTGTTTATATTGAAATGGAAAGTGATTTAAATATTTATGCATAAATAGACCATCCATTGTTAAATACTGTTTAATTAAAAATTTTGGTGAAAGTTTAGTAAAAAAAAATCTATATAGAAATAGAAAGGAAAAGTTTATATAATTTTTTAGTATTAAGGTTAGGAAATAAAATAAGCTTATATACAAAACCGATAAAAAAAATTATTGTAGTTCATTTATTAAATATTCAAGCAAAAGCTAATAAATACTTATGAATAAATAAAAAACATTTATTTATTAATCATCAAACCAAACAAAAAAAAATTCCGGGAAACGAACCCGGAATCTCTGCCAAATGCAAGAAAAAAAGAGCCCGCTATTAAAAGCCAAAAAAAGAAAATTTCTTCTACTAATAGAGAATCATTTTCATTAACCAATAAGATGCGTTCCAAGAGCATTAAGCGAAACAAGATTTTTGTTTTAAATTAACGTTAATTTTGCTGTTTTACCACATAACATAGTGTAAAATAAAAAATTAACTACATAAAAGCAAACATAGAAATTTATAATTCTCAGGTTGCATTTTAGTATAATAAATAATAACGATTGTTGATGGAAATGATCGAAAAGACAAATATTTGAGGCTTGTTTCGTCAGCCACAAAACTAAAATTGTGCAACATGATAAATTCACAAAAAAATTAAGTTTGTCAGGGTGCTATCAATAAAGATGCATTATCTAAAGATAGAATATTGTCTGTATTATATACAGGCCAAAATAATTGATATTTAATGGAAGCGTTAGGTTGAGTTTTCTAATCTGAAGATGACAATAACCAGAACTGAAACGTTTATAGTATTCTCAGACTTTAACTAGAACCGAAACGTTTATATATTCTAATATTCTCAAATGTTTTGTTTTAATTCGTTATATTTATAGATTGAATTTTACTTTAAACCTTCGTTATCTATATATCAAGCCAATCCACGTTAGAAATTCTCTGTAAATTTAACGCCATCTATGATCATGGTATGCGGGGTGGAAGGAATTTTGTACCCAAAGAGATATGAACACGAGCTATTTGGTTCCTTTCTTCATTTATGAATCAATACTTTTTACAATTTATTTACAATTTTACAATATATCAATGCTATCTCGTATATTTTTAAAGTGAAACTTTTATTTGATGCTCTCAAATTTTTTTGCTCTTCTATCACAGCATGTCGCGTTACAAGCCGTGACCACAAAAATAGAAAAGTTGAAATTTAATATATATGACGATTTATACAAAAATAATTGTGGGATTTAATTATTCAATTTTTAAATTGATAAAATATAATTTTTAAAATAATTTAAAATGATTCAATTACTAAATAAATATTGTTCTCAGTTTTTAACATGCGTCTATTGATTTCCCATTTTCCAATCATTAAGTTAAGATTAAAAACGCGATTTTAATACCCTTAATTGAATAATTTTCTGAAAAATTTCAGTTAAACGCCTACGATCCGAAAAAAAGTTTCACTTGCATCGTGATTTTTACTTTTAATAATATCTACTTAATTTGCGAATGGTACTATTAAATTATTTTCTAAACGAAAGATTATTTACTATAATCCTGTTACATACAATTTATATTCAATTCATCAAATAAGGCATCTATCATTCATTTCTTACGTAAAAAGTAATGAAAAGCTTCGTAACCAAATCAGTGAAGGAGAACAAAACGCAGCCATTGCAAATATTTCACACAAAGACCATCCTCAGTGCATAAAACGTCTACGCATCCGCTAATGCGCATGCGTAATGTTTCTTATTCCATCCATTTCATTCAAACCAAAAACTAAAAATGATAATAAAATCCTCCTTTTACATGCATTCACTAACACTTGTATTCCCATAAAACCATCACCAAATTCCCTTTAAATGAAGAATTTACTGTATTTTGTTTGTTTGTTTCTTTGTTTAAAAGGTTCGATTGGCAAAGGAACGTAAAAAAGGTGATAAGATCGTGCACGATAGCCAAGAAAGGGCGTATTGGCGAGTGCACCGACCACCGCCCGGGTCGACCAGCATCCTGGAGCCAGCCCCTGTACCTGCAAGGGCACGCGGCGGGGCACCACCGGCACCGAGGAAACGGCGTACCGAGACAGAGCTTCGGAAAGAGGCAAGCAAACTAAAATTCATTTGCATTTATTTATTTATTTATTTCAATATCAAAACGGTGATTTGAAATAAGAGTGAGATGTCTTTTTTTTGAGGAACACTGTACATTCACTCATATTAAAATTTATTTCATCTAGCAGTCTGGATTAAATACAGCCCTATACGTTGATAATATTTTTTTTAAACCCTTTTCGGTTAGGGGTTTGAATTTATAATATAATTTTTTTTTTTTTATTAATCTACCGAGGTGATAATAATATTAAAATATTTCTTACAACGAAAAAAAAAATGGGTAATGAAAATAAATCAGTCTTTTTCGGCATCAAAGGCCATTTAGACAAAAAATAAAAAGCTATGTAAACTATAAATTTTCAGTTTTCTTTTTTATTACTGATAAAATAAAAATACAACCCTTGAGGCTTCTCTCCACACTACATATTTATAAATTTTTGTAGAAAATATGCGAGATCTCTACTTAAACAATGTTATAAAAAAAAATAAATAAATTTATGAAGAAATCGCCTATTTTTGTTAAGGTCTTTTCGGCATCAAGGCCATTTAGACCCCATCCCTGAAATCGCCTATGGAAGAAATAAATATAAAAGGTATAGTGAATTTTGAAGAAATAAAACAGAAGTTTTTTTTTGTTCTTTTGAAAAAAAAAAAGTGGGGCATTTTATATAGATCAAAACTATTGAGAACTAACGATTCAATTGAGATTGTCACAGATGTAACAGCCTAACTTAGCTGAATTGTACCTGAAGAAGGCCAGAGAATGAGTAGCCGAAACGTTGTAATTTTAAACCACAATTAAACCGAAAATCAAATTCTTTTACTAATGATAACAACTATGAAAGCCTAAACTCCAAAATTCAAATCTATTAATAAACCGAATGCCGAAAAAGATTCAAAATAATAAGCCTAAATTTTAATAGAGAACAAGTTAAAAAAAGTAGGGATTCGAGAACGTAAAAATTTAATTTCATTAATGAAACATATTTTAGTATTAGAAGACCACATAGAATTTATATTATAAAGAATGATAGACAGGAAGAAAGGATGTCAGCCAAAAGGAGAGCCTCTATCGAATAAAAAATCTCCACTCAGACGTTTCGGGTTTAATTTATAAATTCATCATCAGTTCCTAAGAAATTATTGGCAATCTCAAGGTGTACAGTGAGGGACAATATTAAGTCCCACCCATGCGTTTTCTACTTGTGATTATTTCATTGTTTTTATAAAATAAAATGAAAATCTTTATTTAAAATTTTCTAGGTTTGAAACATGAAAGATTCCATTAAAAAATATATATTTTTTTTAAAAACAATGAAATAATCACAAGTAGAAAACGCATGGGTGGGACTTAATATTGTCCTTCACTGTACACCTTGAGATTGCCAATAATCTTTTAAGAACTGATGATGGATTTATATAATTCAAAAGCAATTTTCCAAATGATCCCTAAAGTTTTATAAATAAAATAATAAATAAGAATAAATAAAAAAATATTATTATATAAATTTATATTTTTTAACAATAAAATTTGTGTACTAGTATTATTTTATAAAATGGGGAGGGGGGGGCGGAATACGATGAAATATTTTTAAGGGAGGCGCGGTAACAAAGTTTGCAAACTACTGTGCTAGAACTATTTTTTCAAGCTTTATTTTAAATCTTACGGTTTTTGTATTAATGGGGGTAAATTAATGAAAAAAAAAATCTATTTCTATATTGAAATATTCCACTAAATAAATAGATTTTTGAATTTATTTAATAAAAGTTTTAATTTTAAAATTTATTATTTGTATTAACAGTATTTTGGGGTTGAAATATGGACTAATGGACATTAGTCTAAGGCCGTTCATTGAATGAATGTAAAGTATTTTGTAGTTAAAAAAATAAATAAATAAAAAATTGGAAAGAATATAACAATCGTTATTAAATCGCAAATAGAAACAGTTGAACAATTAGAAAATGTAAAAGCAAGTTTGTTTGTTTTCGTCACATATCGCATTAAAGGAAAATTTTTTAATAATTTGAAAAATATTTTTATTTTAGAAATAGCGTAAAAGGGGATCTATACTATACATTGAGAAATAAAGAAATCTAAAAGAAATTTTGTTTTAAAATAAAAGCTAATAAAAAATTTTCAAGCCAAGTTTCATTAAAAAAAAAAAGAAGTGTTTGTGTGATATTTTAAATGAAAACGAAATTAGATATGCTAATTCTTTTTTTTTTATTATTATTAGACAACTGGTTATATATATCGAGTTATCAAAGGTTAAAGCGAGTTTGAAATGTTGCCAGAACTAAAGCTAAGAGGCTTGAGAAATCTGAAAGCAACAAATAAATCGAGCACAAAGCCAATAAAAAAAAAAAAAAAAATCACCATTTCTAATGCAATGTCACGGAGTTAATCACAAATTGAAATGTCCTATAAGCGAACGAACGAAAAAATAATAACGAAATTTAGAATTCTCATATTAAATGATGATATAATTTTTGTCATACTAATTCTCAAAGAATAAATTTAACATTTTTCAAGTCAAAAATAAAGTTCTGACGAAGGTAATTGCAATCGTTCGAAACAATAAAATTTTGAAGAGATTTTTCTTATTTCAATTTAAACTCAGTCTGTAAAAAAAATAATAAAAATCTAGAGTATTATTGTTTTCCAACCCAGGAGTGCCTCCAAGTGCCGATTACATTATAGAGAAAGTTTTTATCAATTATAAGAAAGAAAAGATTAGAAAATCACTATTTAGAAATATTGTCACGTAATTATTTCCTGTTTATAATTTACTTTAGAATTTAATTATAAACGAGGTCGATATCTAAGTATAGCTGACTTTAGTTTATATTTGCATATCGAGTCCATTATAAGAATTTATGTACGCGAAAATTGGAATTTATATAAATATAAACTAATCATCGACTTGATTAAAATCAATTATGTTTTGGGTATTTTTGTGTGATCTAGTTTAAAATTTACAAGTAAATGGGAACTCAAAAATTTCCAAATTTGCATACTAAACATAAAAATTTCAAGTTTTGGTTATGTTGAATAAAAAAAAAATAAATAATATTGAGAATGTTTTATTTTATCCTTAATTGAAATCAATTTAATTTTGAATATTTTTGTGTGTGATATATTTAGTTTTAAAATTTACAAGTGGAAATTCAGAAATTTGCATAAATTAAAATTTCAAGTTTTGAAAAAGTTGTATTATTTCAAAACAAAAAAAAAAAATTCATATTTGATATTAAAATTTATATTTTACTCTCAATTAAAATCAATTTCGTTTTGCTATTGCATAAGAAAATATTAACAGATTTTAGAAAAAAAAAAAAAAAAAAAATTAGGAAATTAAGTATAAAAAAAAAAAAAAACGTTAATTTTATAAAATTTCTAAATGTTGAAAATTTGCGTATCATATGTGTATTAGAAAAATTGCATGTGTTGAATGTGTTGAATAAGTTGAATACATGAAAAAAAAAATAAATAAATAAAATAAAAATCTGATTTGATATTAAAATTTATAAAAAAACATATAACCAAGTATTTATTAATTTAAATAAGCGAAATTTAAATTAATAAATACTTGGTTATATGTTTTTCATAATTACTTCATGGACCAACAACACATGATATATATAAATTCTTTAAAATTTATATTTTACTCTCAATTGAAATCAATTTTGTTTTGATTTTTCAAAATAAATATCAGATTTTGGAAAAAAAAAAAAAAAAAATTAGAAAATTGTGTAATAAAATAAACAAAATTTCTAAATGCAAAGTGGAAATATATGGAAATTCAAAATTTGCATTTTATGTCTATTTCAAGTTGTCAAAGTAAAATAAAAATATTTGTATATTGAATTTAATGAGGGGAGAATTGACATTTTACTCTTATTTGAAATCAATTCCGTTTTGATATTTCAAGTGAAAAAATATTATTATAAATAAAATCACCACGTCAAGTAGTTTGAAAATATTTAAGTGGAAATATATGGAATTTCAAAATTGTATTCTAAAAATGTTAAATATATGCGGAATGTTGACTTTGTAAAAAACAAAAACTTGGAATTTGATAAGAGATAAAGATAATGGAGTCCATTAGAGCAGAGACTCCAAGGGTCAAACAATTAAATAAATAAAGGCACAAATGCCCAAAATTGTTCTTTAAATTTGCATACCAATTCAAATGTAAAAAAAAGTCCTGAAGATACGTTTGTAATAAAATAATTTCCTGTTTGAAAAAAGAATATTATCGCATCACGGGGACCACAATTCAATCGCAATTCATCTTAAAAAAACCAATCACCAAAAAATTTTGCTCTCTTTATTTTTTAAAGCAGTTATTTAAAAAAAAAACATAGAAATTTGTGTATTCATGCATAAGAGCAGGGGGTGGGGGGATTACTAAATTATCTAATTATAATAAGTAGGTTAGAATAATATTGCATCTGTTGGATACGAACCTTGATTATTTTTTTTTTTTTTAACTCTACACCGTTTCTAAATATTGAAACCGCCATCGATCACTATCTCCTTTCTCTATCTTCTTTTTTTTTTGCTTTCTTTATATATATATTTTTTTTTTTCTAAATCCTGAAAAATTATTTAGGGGGAAAAAAAAGAAATTGTGTGTATTTTTTTTATTTTATTTTAAATGAACTATTTAGACAAATTATTTTTTTTTGAATTTGATATTTATTTAAATTCCTTCTTTTTTTTTTTGATATTTTTTGTTGATTTGTTTATACAACTACTGTGAAGATAAAGAATAATTAAATCGACAACAACAACAACAGAGAGCGAATTACATTGATTATTTTTGTATACCGAGAGAAATTATAACATTTGTTTGTTTTTTTTAACAGTTCTTTGTTTGTTGGGTGCCTAATTTTTGTTTTGTTTGTTTTTGTAGGTGGACTTTTTGCGTAGCGGCCTGGTGAGAACGCGTATCAAGGTGTCGCAGGCGCTGGATAGTCTCATGCAGCACTGCGAGACGTACACCGAATACGATCCGTTGTTATCAGGGGCGCAGCCCTCGAACCCTTGGGTGACCGAGGACCCGACGTACTGGCAGCTCAACGGACCACTGTAAGCTCAATTCGAATGCCTTTTTGTTGTTCATAACCCCCCTAAACATGTGCCATATAATAAAACATGCATTAAAATTAAAAAAAAAAAAAAAATTGGCACAACCCTAAATATATATATATTTCGCGATAAAAATATTAAATAATAATATTACCTTATAAATAGAACTACCTGTTTATTCTCGGGATTAATTAACGCTCTCTCTTATCTATTTGTTTTTTTTTGTTTTATTTCCTCAAATTTCGCTGGGTCCGATACACCAAAACCTCCTCCATATGTTGTATCTAAATTAAAAAATCCTTACAAAACAAAATATGCTCTATAAGGGAAAATATTTAGCGAGGATGATTCTAGAAAGTGGATGACGTCATTATTAATCCGCCATTTTGTTTTTCATTTATATCCATAAACCTCGCTAAATAGATTTTCAGATAGTAGCATTTTGGGAAAGAAAAAAATAATAATTAACCCTTTCAGGGAAAGGGGATTTGTTATGAATTATATTAATAAAAAATAAATTGTTTTACTATTTTCAGAGTGGAAGTACCAACAGAGAAGCGCATTAGACGATGGGCGCTTTCCATGGATGAATTGGTTCAAGATCCAACAGGTAAAATTTAAATTTTTAATTTTTGTTAAATTTTTAATAGTAATACACAAGAATCCTATAAAGAGAAAGTTAAAGCATAATAAAAATTAAAAAATTAAAATTTGTCGAATATTCGACGTTGTTTGTATAGTTGTTGTTTTGTTTGTTTCTTACTTACTGTTTTTTTGTACGCATTCACCCAACACACATTTACACACATTCATACATTCAAGTCCCACGTAGTAGTCCAGGCGGCCGTGACGTCATCATCGAGAGTTGAAGCGCTGTTGTGTCTCTTGATGTGTTCCCAAACGACGACTGACGATTGCGTGGCGAGCTCGCTCGCTTTTTATAACCTCGTGGGACTTTCCGTCACGTGACCGGTAGGGTGGGGGTCGAGTGCGTTCTAGAAAGGCCTCGAAACCAGGGGCGACTACTAGCCAAGCCAAAAACATACGCTCGTCTCGCTCATTGAATCATCCTTTTTTTAACGAACACAAATATTTTTTTTCCCATTTTTAGCCTTGGTAATTATTAAATATTTAAATATTACTCTTATCTTATGAAAATAAATAAATAAATTATTTTCAAAACATATTTTTTTGATCTCGGGTTCTAATATATTTATAGTTTTTTTACTTTCTCGTATAGTATATAAAAAGTATTGTAAAATTCGACTTCGAGATTTTGATGTTTCTCCACGTTTTAGATCTCTCATTCCAAAAAAAACCATTATGGGCATTATGTCTGTGTGTGTGAACACGATTGCGAAAACGCAGCCAGATCGTTGAAATTTGGTATATGCTCCTTACACTAAAATTGTAGATTTCTATCAACTTTTGGAGTAAATACTTTATCTAATAAGTTTTTTCAAAAATTTTGAAATTTTCAATTTTTTTGTTATATTATGATAAATTACTTCATTTTAAAAAGTTTTTACTCTTTGACATTTTTTCGAAAACTGAATAGTTTTTGAAATAATCACAGAAAAAAACAACATTTTTCGTTAATTTTGAAAAAAAAAAATCAAAACAAAATTAAGCAATCGTGTCACACGCACACCCAGACTTAATTCAAAAATAATGTACGAGAAACAGATTTTTTTTTTACATTAAACTTGAGAGTGATAGGCCTGAATTGCAAAATATGTTCATTATTTTTAGACAACTACCCTAAAATATTGCTAAATTATTTATTAATAAACTATTTTTTTCCAAATATGAGAAAATAAACGAGTCTTTTTATTTATTCAACTCGTATCCGTCCCACTACTTTGTTATTTCAACTATTACCACTAATGTGTTTATTTTATAATATAAAATATGGTGGGAAACAGCCAAATATATATTTTGAGGTTTACTTGTCTGGTCATTGGAATTTATAAAATTTGTAATATTTATATTCCTTGCAGCAATCAATATATGTGACCGTCCACATGAAAAGGTACAAAATCTTCACTGGGGTCAAAATTGAGTTTTTGTGCTTTCTGTACAGAACACATCCTTCTGAGCAAGCCGGCATTTTTATCATTTTTTGTTTGGAAGATATGAATTTTTAAAATTTTGGTTATGAAAAACCTAGTTTTGAGAAAAATGAGTTTAAAGTCGTCTTTTTTCAATTTTTGTATATAAAATACATCGATTCTGATGAATCGAATATTTCACCATATTAGATGAAGAACTAGAGAATCGGAATCAGTAATCGGCTCTTCTGAAAATTTAAGATGAAGATTGAAGATTTGGTACCTTTCCATGTGGACGGTCACATATGTAAAATATGGTTCTGAGAAATCAATAAAATGGTCACTAACAAAGAGGCGTAGGATCGTTGCAGTTGGATCCGACCTAACTTGGAAAGAGACGGAAGTCTCGGTGGGCAGGCACATGATAATAAAAATAAAATAAATTTCTATGTAGTTTTATTTTTTTTAGAAATATTACTTTCTCTTCCTATGTATATAGTAATATATATATGAAATATTGATTCATGTCAAAATTCGATGTCGAGATTTTGATGGATCTTCACGTTTTGAGGTCCCCTGAATCCAAAAAGTGGTTTTGCGACATGGTCTGTCTGTGTGTGTGTGTGTGTGTGTGTGTGTGGCTGTGTGTGTGTCTGTGTGTGTGTCTGTGTTCAATTTTAAGCATGAAGGAATTGAGCTACAAGGTTGAAATTTTATATTTAAGTTAAACACCCCCGGGACCGGAAAATAAGCTTTTAATCAAAATCGGCCAAAGAGTACTAGTACTTTACTGATGTACTTTTTCAGTTTTTTTCGATTTTCTCAAAATTTGCTCCAACGATTTTTTTAAAATTCAAAAATCAATTAATTTTTAGATTCTCTTTAAAATGTATATTCTCATTTTGCAATTGAAATCTTCTGAAGACCACTTTACTCTTGTATTTCATAGGGAAGATAGGAGAAATGGTTGCCATGGTAACAAAATATAAATATTTTCCCATACTTATAAATTTTACATCTGAATTCATATGTTACGTACTGTCGGGAACTAAATATATGTCGACACAAAAATCTGGTGACACACAAACACAACTTTCGATTACCGAAGGTAAGAGAAAGTTGTGCTGCCAGTCACACCAGATTTTATTACATACAGTTGTAACATCGTTTTTAAGATTATTGTATCGCACATGTTAAAAATGTAATATTTACGGACCTATGTGTAGGTGGCTTTTAGATAAATTTAATTTTAAAAAAATTGCTAGTTTCAGCTCGGGTAACTCGTGGTCGCCATCCCCATAGTAACAAGAAGTGTAAATTTACATTTAAATAGCCATAAAAATGTTTTTTAAAACAGACTTCCAGTTTTTTTTTGTTTCCCAAAAATTCAGATATTCAGAGTTTTAAGATTTTTTTGATTCTAGCTATTTTAAGGTGTATTTGTTTTATTGATTATATTTAAAATAACCTTAGACGGGTAGAGTTGTGCCACGCACTTTCTCGCTAAAATCTATAAATTGATTCCTTTCGGTTATAACTTTGAATTTTTTTTTTAAACAAATTTGTCTATTCCTTGAATTCTGCAAAAAAAAATTGTGCGAATTAGGAAATAGGTCTCAAAAGAAAATCTATTTAAATTCAGTAAATTTAATGTGAAAATTGCTGGTAACCGCCATCCACGTGCTCACAAGAAGCGAGGCCCTGGGTGGCAATTTACGAAATAGCCATTAAAAAAAAAAAAATATATTTATATTCAAAGTTTCAAGATTTTTTTTTAATCAGCATCTACTAGTCTAAAACGACTGCAAAGTGTTTTATTTTATATTTAAAATAACTTTAGACAGGTGGAGTTGTGCCACGCACTTTCTCGCTAAAGTCGATAAAAAAGAAAAGAAAAAAAATTACAACAAATTTGTCAATTTCTTGAATTCGGCAAAAGATTTTGTGAATCAAGGAAATAGATTTCTAAAAAATTTAATTCAGTTAATTTAATTTGTGAAAATTGTCAGCCTCAGCTCAGGTAATTTTTTTTGTTCCCCAAAAAAAAAGAAATTTCTGCTTTTTAATTCAAAAATATCGGAAGAAATTCCTTTGGAATGTTAAAATAAACAAAAAAACAAACAAACAAACAATTTTTAACTAACTTTTATGAACAAAATTTTTGTTGAAATAAAGGATAGGAATTTTTGTTAGGAAGATTTTTTTGTTTATTGAACAAAGAACATTCCAAGAACCATAAACAGGTAGGCCTATCTCTACACAAAGGCCTTTAGACTTTGCCCTTTTATTTTCACAAACAAACTCTTCACTGCCAGAGAAGACAATGCATTCGAATTTTTCATAAAAATAAATCCCCTTTTAAACATATAAAATAATTTAAAAAAAAACGTAATTATGAAATGAGAGGCTTTTATTTTTTTTCGTTAATATAATTCTATATTTATGCACAGTATGTATATTTAACGCGGATTGCATCATATTTCTTTTAAAGAGCAATAATTAGCTGGTCATTTTGCCATTTGAATTATTTCCAAATATAGTGTAATGAAATAATTTATTCTTTTATCTTTCTTTTTTTTTTGAATAAAAATTTTATTCTTTTTTTTTATAAATAAATTTTCCATATTATTTGAATTTTATCAAAACATGATGCAATATGTTTGTAATTAAATAATCAAACATGGCAACATATGAGGAAAGGTAGATGAAATTATCATGTTTTGATATTGGGGAAAAATTTATCTAATATTACGAAAAGGATGAACTTACACTTACACTATGTATGTACTGTACAGGCGACTTACAGCAAGTGCATTGTACAGTGAGGGCAATATCAAGTCCCACCCATGCGTTTTCTACTTGTGATTAAAATTCCCAATAAAAGATTTTCATTTTCTTTTATAGAAATATAATCACAAGTAGAAAACGCATGGGTGGGACTTAATATTGTCCCTCACTGTACATTTGGGTTTAGATTTTTACTTTCTCTTACCTCTATATATGCTAATATATAGAGAGAAAGTATTGGTTTCATGTCAAAAATTCGATGTCGAAATTTTGATGGATATACACGTTTTGAGGTCCCCTGAATCCAAAAAAGTGGTTTTCGCGACTAACTGATCTTTCTGCAAACAAAAAATCTCAAGAACGAAAAGAGCTACGAGGTTGAAATTTTATATTTAAGTTAGGCACCCCCATGGGACGTAACACGAAGCTTTTGAACAAAATCGGCTAAAAAGTACTAGTACTTTACTGATGTACTTTTTCAGTTTTTTTTTTCGATTTTCTCAAAATTCGCTCCAACGATTTTGTTTAAAATTCATAAATCAATTATTTTTACTTTCTCTTAGCCTATATATGAAATATATAGAGAGAGAAAGTATTGCGATCATGTCAAAAATTTTTAGATGGTTTTCGAAATGTATATTCTCATTTTGCTCTCAAAATTGTTTGAAGCACACTTTACTCTTGTACTTCATAGGGAAGATAGGAGAAATGGTTGCCATGGTAACAAAATATAAATATTTTCACATGATTATATATTTTATATCTTGAATTGTAATATATCGGTGGAAACTAAATAAATCTCGACACAAAAAAATCTGGCGTGACAAGCTCAGAACTAGGGCTGGGAAAAATAATCGATTAATCGTTTTTATACCGATTATTTTCTTAAAAAATAATCGATTATTATAAAAAAAATAATCGATTAATAGGGAATCCGATTAATCGAAAATAATCGGAGAACCGATTAATCGGAAATAATCTATTATTTTTTCATAACTGACTCATCAGTGTTTTTTTTTAACATTGATTGTATCCAAATAATCGATTGAGGTGAATATATATTCCAACTCGTTTCAAAATAAGAAATTTTTGGTAGCCAAATGTCTTAAATAAAATCATTATAGATATAGATTATTTTCGATTAATCGGTTCTCCGATTATTCTGATTATTTTCGATTAATCGGTTCTCCGATTATTCCGATTATTTTCGATTAATCGGTTCTCCGATTATTCCGATTATTTTCGATTAATCGGTTCTCCGATTATTCCGATTATTTTCGATTAATCGGTTCTCCGATTATTCCGATTATTTTCGATTAATCGGTTCTCCGATTATTCCGATTATTTTCGATTAATCAGCTCTCCGATTATTCCGATTATTTTCGATTAATCAGCTCTCCGATTATTCCGATTATTTTCGATTAATCGGTTCTCCGATTATTCCGATTATTTTCGATTAATCGGGAAACCGATTAATCGGAATAATCGATTATTTTTTATAATCGAAAATCGATTATTTTTTTCAATAATCGAACACCCCTACTCAGAACACAACTTTTGGTAAGAGAAAGTTGTGTGCTGTGCGACAGTCACACCAGATTTTTATCGTTTAGTTTCAAGAAAAAAAAAAGTTTGTCCCACGAGAAAAAAATTGAAATGAACTAATTTGTAAAAAATAATATAAAAAAAAAATTTAAAAACAACGCTTTTATAAATGTACTAAAAAGAGAAAAATAATTATGTATAATTTCTTTAAAATTATATTAAAAATTAATATATGTTACTAAAACTAAAAGCGTTGGGCGCGGGATTTGCAAATTTTAATTGTATAAATAGGCCTATTATATGTTTTATGAATACATTTTAATACCATAGACTTGGCGGGTAGTTAGGCAAAACAGTTTGAAGTGACTCAAATGTTTTAGTTAGATTATTTTATTTTATTTTTATTTTTTGATTCAAGTATCGGTGAATTAAGGTTAGTTGATCCTCTGCAATGCAAATTGCAAGAGATTGTTAATTTGCGCGCCCAACGCTTTTAGTTTTAGTAACATATATTAATTTTTAATATAATTTTAAAGAAATTATACATAATTATTTTTCTCTTTTTAGTACATTTATAAAAGCGTTGTTTTTAAATTTTTTTTTTATATTATTTTATTTAACTCTTTTTAGTTTTTGTAATAAAATATTAATACGTATGAGTTATATACATATACACGATACAATAAGACAATTTGTATTTTAAAAGAAGAGAAATTTTTGATTATAAATTTCACCCCCTCTTTTTTGTGATAGGCCGAAATTAATTGACCTACAAAGATGAGACACATCAAATATTGCATTGTCACGGGAGTTACATATGTGTATAAAATTTCAAAGTTCTAGATTAACTAGAACTGGTCGTAATTTCGATCGCTAACTTTGTCGGACCAAACAATGGAAATTGATTAATTGGCCGCCATTTTGAATTTTTTGAATTTTTAATAATTTTGAATAGCACATTTTGTAGAGTAAAGTCTATTGAACACCTCTGCTAATGCTCAAAACTCTAAATTAATTATAAATAGGAGAAATTTTGATTATAAAATTTTACCCCCACTTTTTTTGATCGGCCGCCATTTGGAAATTAATTGACCTACAAAGATGAGACACATCAAATATTGCATTGTCACGGGAGTTACATACGTGTATAAAATTTCAAAGCTCTAGATTATGTAGAACTGGTCGTAATTTCAATCGCTAACTTTGTCGGACCGAACAATGGAAATGTGATTAATTGGCCGCTAATCTCAATTTAATTAATTTTTAATTATTTTGAATAGCACATTTTTTAGAGTAAAGTCTATTTAACACCTCTGCTAATGCTCAAAATTCTAAATTAATTATAAATAGGAGAAATTTTGATTATAAAACTTCCCCCCCACTTTTTTTGATCGGCCGCCATTTTGTAATTAATTCACCTACAAAGATGAGACATATCAAATATTGCATTGTCACGGGAGTTACATATGAGTATAAAATTTCAAAGCTCTAGGTTAAGTAGAACTGGTCGTAATTTCAATCGCTAACTTTGTCGGACCGAACAATGGAAATGTGATTAATTGGCCGCTAATCTCAATTTAATTAATTTTTAATTATTTTGAATAGCACATTTTGTAGAGTAAAGTCTATTTAACACCTCTGCTAATGCTCAAAACTCTAAATTAATTATAAATAGGAGAAATTTTGATTATAAAACTTCCCCCCCACTTTTTTTGATCGGCCGCCATTTTGTAATTAATTCACCTACAAAGATGAGACATATCAAATATTGCATTGTCACGGGAGTTACATATGGGTATAAAATTTCAAAGCTCTAGGTTAAGTAGAACTGGTCGTAATTTCAATCGCTAACTTTGTCGGACCGAACAATGGAAATGTGATTAATTGGCCGCTAATCTCAATTTAATTAATTTTTAATTATTTTGAATAGCACATTTTGTAGAGTAAAGTCTATTTAACACCTCTGCTAATGCTCAAAACTCTAAATTAATTATAAATAGGAGAAATTTTGATTATAAAATTTCCCCCCCACTTTTTTTGATCGGCCGCCATTTTGTAATTAATTCACCTACAAAGATGAGACATATCAAATATTGCATTGTCACGGGAGTTACATATGGGTATAAAATTTCAAAGCTCTAGGTTAAGTAGAACTGGTCGTAATTTCAATCCGCTAACTTTGTCGGACCAAACAATGGAAATTGATTAATTGGCCGCTAATCTGAATTTAATTGAATTTTTAATTATTTTGAATAGCACATTTTGTAGAGTAAAGTCTATTTAACACCTCTGCTAATGCTCAAAACTCTAAATTAATTATAAATAGGAGAAATTTTGATTATAAAACTTCCCCCCCACTTTTTTTGATCGGCCGCCATTTTGAAATTAATTCACCTACAAAGATGAGACACATCAAATATTGCATTGTCACGGGAGTTACATACGTGTATAAAATTTCAAAGCTCTAGGTTAAGTAGAACTGGTCGTAATTTCAATCGCTAACTTTGTCGGACCGAACAATGGAAATGTGATTAATTGGCCGCTAATCTCAATTTAATTAATTTTTAATTATTTTGAATAGCACATTTTTTAGAGTAAAGTCTATTTAACACCTCTGCTAATGCTCAAAACTCTAAATTAATTATAAATAGGAGAAATTTTGATTATAAAACTTCCCCCCCACTTTTTTTGATCGGCCGCCATTTTGTAATTAATTCACCTACAAAGATGAGACATATCAAATATTGCATTGTCACGGGAGTTACATATGAGTATAAAATTTCAAAGCTCTAGGTTAAGTAGAACTGGTCGTAATTTCAATCGCTAACTTTGTCGGACCGAACAATGGAAATGTGATTAATTGGCCGCTAATCTCAATTTAATTAATTTTTAATTATTTTGAATAGCACATTTTGTAGAGTAAAGGCTATTTAACACCTCTGCCAATGCTCAAAACTCTAAATTAATTATAAATAGGAGAAATTTTGATTATAAAACTTCCCCCCCACTTTTTTTGATCGGCCGCCATTTTGTAATTAATTCACCTACAAAGATGAGACATATCAAATATTGCATTGTCACGGGAGTTACATATGGGTATAAAATTTCAAAGCTCTAGGTTAAGTAGAACTGGTCGTAATTTCAATCGCTAACTTTGTCGGACCGAACAATGGAAATGTGATTAATTGGCCGCTAATCTCAATTTAATTAATTTTTAATTATTTTGAATAGCACATTTTGTAGAGTAAAGTCTATTTAACACCTCTGCTAATGCTCAAAACTCTAAATTAATTATAAATAGGAGAAATTTTGATTATAAAACTTCCCCCCCACTTTTTTTGATCGGCCGCCATTTTGTAATTAATTCACCTACAAAGATGAGACATATCAAATATTGCATTGTCACGGGAGTTACATATGGGTATAAAATTTCAAAGCTCTAGGTTAAGTAGAACTGGTCGTAATTTCAATCGCTAACTTTGTCGGACCGAACAATGGAAATGTGATTAATTGGCCGCTAATCTCAATTTAATTAATTTTTAATTATTTTGAATAGCACATTTTGTAGAGTAAAGTCTATTTAACACCTCTGCTAATGCTCAAAACTCTAAATTAATTATAAATAGGAGAAATTTTGATTATAAAACTTCCCCCCCACTTTTTTTGATCGGCCGCCATTTTGTAATTAATTCACCTACAAAGATGAGACATATCAAATATTGCATTGTCACGGGAGTTACATATGTGTATAAAATTTCAAAGCTCTAGGTTAAGTAGAACTGGTCGTAATTTCAATCGCTAACTTTGTCGGACCGAACAATGGAAATGTGATTAATTGGCCGCTAATCTCAATTTAATTAATTTTTAATTATTTTGAATAGCACATTTTGTAGAGTAAAGTCTATTTAACACCTCTGCTAATGCTCAAAACTCTAAATTAATTATAAATAGGAGAAATTTTGATTATAAAACTTCCCCCCCACTTTTTTTGATCGGCCGCCATTTTGTAATTAATTCACCTACAAAGATGAGACATATCAAATATTGCATTGTCACGGGAGTTACATACGTGAATAAAATTTCAAAGCTCTAGGTTAAGTAGAACTGGTCGTAATTTCAATCCGCAACTTTGTCGGCCCAAACAATGGAAATTGATTAATTGGCCGCTAATCTCAATTTAATTAATTTTTAATTATTTTGAATAGCACATTTTGTAGAGTAAAGTCTATTTAACACCTCTGTCAATGCTCAAAACTCTAAATTAATTATAAATAGGAGAAATTTTGATTATAAAGTTTTACCCCCACTTTTTTTAATCGGCCGCCATTTTGTAATTAATTCACCTACAAAGATGAGACATATCAAATATTGCATTGTCACGGGAGTTACATATGTGTATAAAATTTCAAAGCTCTAGGTTAAGTAGAACTAGTCGTAATTTCAATCGCTAACTTTGTCGGACCGAACAATGGAAATGTGATTAATTGGCCGCCATTTTGAATTTTTTGAATTTTTAATAATTTTGAATAGCACATTTTTTAGAGTAAAATCTATTTAACACCTCTGCCAATGCTCAAAACTCTAACTTAATTATAAATAGGAGAAATTTTGATTATAATATTTTACCCCCACTTTTTTTGATCGGCCGCCATTTTGTAATTAATTCACCTACAAAGATGAGACACATCAAATATTGCATTGTCACGGGAGTTACATACGTGTATAAAATTTCAAAGCTCTAGCTTAAGTAGAAGTGGTCGAAATTTCGATTTGCAAATTTGTCGGAAAAACAGGAAAGCAAGTTAATAAAAGCGTTGTAATAAAACTGAGTACAAAAATATGGACAGGACAAGAAAAATTTGCAAAAAAAATAAAAAAACCAAGTTATATTTTCAAATGTTAAGCAATAGGGTAGAGATAATTTTTTTTTTTTTTTTTCGTGTTGAGCGAGAAATTTTGATTTTGTGCATTTAGAGATTTCACTTATAAAACAAAACTTTTACATAATATTGTTTAATTTCTTCTTTATAGACGTAAGCTTATGAGTTCGATATTTATTCTGGATATTTCGTTTGCTAGAGCCAAAGCAGCTCCCCGTGTGTCGTCATCAATTAATGACGCAGCTGCCTACGTGCCTCAATGCCTACGTGTTGGACCCAGGGAGAGGCTCTGTATGGGGGAACAACCTCCGGCCCCACAAGGCCTTCAGCAGTTGGTGGGGGGATTTCTATTATTAGCGACAACTGCTGTTTCAGGTCACGAGATAAATACTAGAGTATTATTTATCAAAATAACTCCAACATTTATCAATAACGGGCTGATAATCTCTATTCAATAAAATCTATTTGATAAAAAAACAGGAAAATTTTTATATGAGCAATGGAATATTTTATTTTTATTTAAATATCACGTCAATATTATGGTGGAAATACACGTTTTGAGGTCCTCTGCAAAATGAGTCTCTGTGTGTGTCTATGAACAAAATATCTCCAAAACGAAAAGAGCTGAGGTTGAAAATTTTATATTTAAGTTGGACACACCTAGGGCTAGACTGGTAATCAAGGGCAGATACAAGGAGGGGGTAAAGGGGTAATACCCCCCCCCCCCGAAATTTGAAAAAATACTTTTTTTCGAAAAAAAAAATTTATTTTTAATGTAAAATTTTAAAAATTAATACTTGCAAATTTGATTTGTATTTATATTCTGGCAAACAAGTACAGAATGAGCCTTTAAAACACCGAAATTAAGAAAAAAATTGTGTGCTGTGCGACCAGTCACACCAGATTACCCCCCCCCACACACACCGAGAAACACCTCTGGATCCGCCACTGTTGGAAACACATTTAGGCCCGAGAAATATCGGTGACGTAGTCTTACAATAATAAATTTAAGGAAAAAAAACAGTACAGTGAGGGACAATATTAAGTCTCACCCATGAGTTTTCTACTTTTTGTTTTTAACACTCACACTTTTTTTTCCATTCACACTCACATTCAAACACACATACACACAGCATTTTCGACAACTTAGGCCATTTAAGACTTTAAACGATATTGGTTATTTGTAAATATTAATATACCTATTGGGGGTCCAGCCATTCTTATTTATCCAAATGGCTTAAATAAAATAAATCATCGGACGAGTTTTCTACTTGTGATTATTTCATTGTTTTTATAAAAGAAAATGAACATCTTTATTGGAAATTTTCTAGGTTTAAACTGTGGCGATAGCGAGAATCAAATTCGCCGGGAAAATAAAAGTCGCTAATTTGACTAATTAGTGTATTATTGAAAAAATATTTAATTTTTATAATCATTTATTGTTATTGTCTGGCAAATAAATAAACCAGATCCCCGC
Organism: Euborellia annulipes; assembly: GCA_023213315.1. Taxonomy (NCBI): domain Eukaryota; kingdom Metazoa; phylum Arthropoda; class Insecta; order Dermaptera; family Anisolabididae; genus Euborellia; species Euborellia annulipes. Next base: position 501 of record JAKCPI010006717.1, on the reverse strand, counting down.
CGAAGGCGGGCGACGCGGCTAGTGGTAACAAAATATAAATATTTTCCCATACTTATGAATTTTATATCTTGAATTCTGATATATCGGCGGAAACTAGTAAATATATGTTGAGACGAAAAAATTTGGCGTGACAAGCACAGATCACAACTTTCAATTAGCGCAGGTAAGAGAATTTCAACCGAAGCAAAATGTTTTTGTTTGATTCTGTTCGAAGGCACAAAAAAATAATTTTAATGGGGAATAATTTGAAAAGGATCTCATTTAATGAATGCACCCTGGAAAACTGGAAATATGAAAGGGCATAAGAGAGGGGAGAACCTTTTGAATAGCAGCACCTGGAGGGATAGGGAGAGAGCAGCAGCAGCCCTAAAAGGGACAGACAACCGGTTACCACAAGTCGAAATAAAACGCATATAGCCTCAAGCAAAATGTAAAAGGCTAAACCAAATTAAATATTTTCAGCTTTATCTCTGTGAGAAACTTTTAGCATATTTTCTTTTA
>JAKCPI010006715.1:0-38497 GCA_023213315.1 Euborellia annulipes | reverse complement strand
AACTTCGATCATTTAAAACATGGATAGCAACTGATAACATAATCCACTTTTAAAAAGGATTAACTTCACTTGAAGTTGTACAATTTGAACGTTGGCCAACATATTCTCCCAATGATCTCCAGGAATTAATCACCACATTTAAAACAATCAAAATTCTACATATTTATTCTCTTTGTAATTTTACTCAAAATTGCATAGAACAAATCATCAGACGGATGTCATGACTTACAAGAACTCTGTACTTACGCCTTCGAACAATGATCATTTTACAATCTCGATGATGTAGAGATGTTTATAAAGAAATAATAATTATTTTTTAAATGTAATAAATTCATCTTCTTATATTAGAGTTAATAAATATGTAAATTTATGAAGTTTATTAAATTGTATTTACAATATATGCAAATAAAACTACAATTTTTTTCTTTTCAAAATGTTTATTTTTTATTTTTCATAATTGATCAATTCAAGATATGACTGCAAAAGGTAGATAATGACCACTTTTGGTTAAATTGAGTTTTTTTACATAAACATGCCAGCCTATTCTATCCCATATTGGTCAGTGAAGGTACTTTTTATAAATAGTAAATATTAGTACCATAGACTTGTAGCTAGGAATTTTTTTTATGGGGAGGGAAGGGGGGGGGGGGGGTTGAACCCCAAAACCCCTATGCTGCTCTATGATTAGTACATACATAGTAGTACATAGTTTTAATAAATAGTACATGGATTCTGAAAGTGAAAGTTATGCACCTTTTTCATGAGATTTTAAAGCTTTATTCGTCCTCGGGGCTTTGTGTAGGGGTTAGCGTGCTAACCTCGTATACCAAACATCGTAAGTTCGGAGCCCAGGAAGTCCGATGATTTTATTTAAGCCATTTGGAAATCAAATGGCTTCAATAGAAAATTCCTGGATCTCTAATAATAGATATTTTCATAAAATAACGGTTATCGGCAAGTCTTATATGCCTAAGTTGCCGAAAAGACTGTGAATGAGAAAAAAGTATGAATGTTTAAAATGTTTAACATGTTTAAACATTCATACTTTCTCGTTGCTTTCGGCTTAGGCCACATAAGATTTGCCGATAACTGTTATTTTATGAAAATATCTATTATTAAGGAATTTCTATTGAAGCCATTAGGAAATCAAATAGCTTCAATAAAAATTACCTGGATCTCTAATAATAGATATTTTCATAAAATAACGGTTATCGGCAAGTCTTATATGGCCTAAGTTGCCGAAAAGACTGTGAATGAGAAAAAGTATGAATGTTTAAAATGTTTAACATGTTTAAAAAAAAAAAGCTTTTTTGACAAACATGATTTCTTGGCTTTTTTTTTTTTTTTTTTTTTTTTGGTCTAATATACTTATTTTTCATGTTTTTGTTCATTTTAAAACAATTTATATGAATACAAAATAAAATTGGTCACTTATGAATTCATTATTTCTTATCTTTTATTCATTCCTTCATTCTTTATAAAATCTAACTGATTCTTCAAAACAACTGAGTGCAAGAAATGGATAATTCCAACACATACTTCTTTTTTTTTTTATACCTATGTTTCTTTGATGAGAAATAAGCCTGAAAATCGATTTGTAATTGGATATTTTTTAACACTTTCATATTATAATCAAATAATCTACAAAATTCAAATTTAAAGTAATGTAAAAAGTTTTTCTCGTTTTTCTCACAACTTTACATTTGGTTATTATCTACCTCTTGCACTCATATCTTTAATTTCACTGAATAAAATTACAAAAATATTATTTTGATCCAACAATAATTTTGTCTGGACGCCAATATATATATATATATTCTTAATAGCGGTTATCAAATAGAGTCTTATATGGCCTAAGGTGCCGGAAAGACTGTATGAGTGTGTGAATGTGAGTGTAAATGGGAAAAAGTGTAAGTGTAAAAAAAAAAACTATTCCTCCAAATTTGTATTGGCAATACTGTTAGGTTACATTTAAATTTTTACTTTTGTTTGGTCACCGAAATGTCTTTGATCGCTTCTTTATCCAAAGTGCTTTTGAGTATAATTTTAGCTAGAATATTTATATACTAGCCGCGCCGCCCGCCTTCGGCGGGCTCCGCGTCTACGGCGGGGGGCTTCGCCCCCTGGACCCCCCACCAGCTGGCTCGGGCCTGCGGCGGACCCTCGCCTTTTCTTATGAGAAACGGGCTGGCGTCTAGACAGGGGGGCTACGCCCCCCTGGACCCCCACCCAGATGGCTCGGGCCCGCCTGCGGCGGACCCTCGCCTTTCTTATTTATGAGAAACGGGCTGGCGTCTAGACAGGGGGGCTACGCCCCCCTGGACCCCCTCCAGCTGGCTCGGGCCCGCCTGCGGCGGACCCCTCGCCTTTCTTAATTATGAGAAACGGGCTGGCGTCTAGACGGGGGGCTACGCCCCTGGACCCCTCGCCAGCTGGCTCGGGCCCGCCTGCGGCGGACCCTCGCCTTTCTTAATTATGAGAAACGGGCTGGCGTCGGAGACGGGGGGGCTACGCCCCCTGGACCCCCCATCAGCTGGCTCGGGCCCGCCTGCGGCGGACCCTCGCCTTTTTCTTAATTATGAAAAGAAAATTATTATTACTAACAACTAAGTATTCCAGTCCAGTGCCTGCTTGAGGATTTGTTTACATTCAAAGAATACACAACTGCAAAGAATACTTAAATATTTCTCTATACATTTCCTATGGGAGAAATCGTAACTTTAGCAATTAATAACTCAAAAAGTTATAGGAATTTCGGAACCCGAGTATTTTTCCGGGACTCTCCATAACGTCCTTTATAAGACTGCAAAATTTCGTTTCAAAATTCCAACGGGAAGTTGGTCAAACAGAGCGTGACAGACGGACGGACAGACGGACGGACAGACGGACGGACGGACGGACAGACGGACAGACGGACAGACGGACACACCGCAATTATTATATTTATATAACTTTCCTAAAATAATTTACAAATCTATGTACTCTATTATATCCTGAAGTATTTATTAACTTTAAACTATAATTATATTCCTAATAAACATTTCGACTTCATCGAAATTAAAATGGACATTGTTCAAAGGCAGTACGAGTCCTTCTAATTCATGGCATCAATTGAATGGTACTATAATATAAAGATAGGTGCTGGAATAAATTCTAAACCTGAAGTTTCTGGTAATCTCAAATAAATTGAGTTGGTTTCGGGAAATATTTCATACAAGTTTTGAAGGGATGCCAAAGTTGTTGGAAGTTGAATTAATAATCCTTTTAAATTTGTTGGAATTTCTTTGGAGGGAATTAAATTTAAAAAGTGATTATTCGTTTGAAAGATTTCTAAATTTCGCAATTTATTTAAAATTTCATTCGGTATTCTTGGATTTATTGATAATAATAATTTAATGAAACGCAATGTATTCTGAAAACACGAAGTGATTCGTGTTTTGGCCATGAATCAATTTTGAGATATAAGATCCTTAACTCGGACACTATCCATTCTAATCCTACTAATCCGGGGCAAAATTTTAAAATAGTTTTCATAAATTTATCTTTGTAAAAGAACATTTTATAGTTAAAGATTTTATATCGAGACATCTAGCGTCTAGCGATAGTAATTAATTCAGATCAAGTGAACAACTCGGGAGCATAGAGGAGTAGAGAAATAGGAATTTTGTCTGAATAGCACTCTACAGGCTATGCTAACTATGCTCTACAGTTGAATGGATCTCAGACGATATAAAGAACTACATCACCTCCTCTCGCAGAGAAAAGAGTTGGCAAGTTTTCTACTGCCGAGTATAATACACAGTTTTATACATGTATAAAACTACCACGGATAAAACTAGGCCGTTGGATAAAACTGTAAAAAAGAAAAAAAAAAAAAATCTTAAAAGACAAATGAATTTTATTTGAATTTTCAGTCTAACTCGAGTTCGCGCGTGCACATTCGAGTTTTATACATCCGCCATAGTTTTATACAGTTTCATCCGCGTTTTTTATATAAAACATACAAAATCAACTACATACACAATTACCCCCTTTACTTCCCCCCCTTCCCTTGTTAAAGCCCTTGCTCCACACTTAATCTTTGTGCGCAGGAGACGGTTAAAAAAAATTAACACGCTTTCACTAAATAATTATATTTGCGGATTGTTGAGGATATTATTTTTTTGTATTACGGGACAATAACAAAACACAAATTTCACTTAGCAACTGTACGAGACATTTGTGTGCTGGCACACCAGATTTTTTATTGGCTTTTGGAGAAGAGGTCGTTATGTATAAAATTTGTTTAAGCATTCATCCTTATTTATAACAATCTCGGAATGTGACTACAGATTTCACAGATTATTTGACCATAAAAATTTTTTTTTTTTTAATAACACAAGTAGGATAAAAATTAAATAAAATAAAAAGAAATCAATAAAACGGTCTACCTTCTACCCCTACTAAGTGATGCCACTCCCCGTTTGCTCCCTGCGAGCGGGGCGGATGTAGTTCCTTGTATCGCTAGAGATAGAGCCACCACTGAGGCTGAAAAAAGGTAAAAGCCAAATCACAGAGCGTTGGATCTCCATTCTCATTCATTCAATTGAAGTGCTATTCAGTCAAAATTTCTAGATCTCCTGAGTTGTTCGCTTGATCTGCATCACCATCTCTACACCACGTGCATTTTGCCTCTCGTCGTTTCAACTAAAAGTAAGTACGAATTTGAAATAAATTCATTTTATTTATGTATAGGGAGTACCAAAATTAAAACACAGACATCCATTAATTATTAAATCAATTCAGTTTTTATCCCAGACTGAATTTCTTTTATTTTAATAAAATGAAATTTCATCAAAATTTGGTTAATTATTTCTACAGTTACATTTAAATTTTGTTTAATTTTAATATTTTGTTTAATATCAGGGCTCTCAAAAAAAAAAGAATTGAATAGTTTACGTTTAAGAAAATTAAAACACAAGGTCATATGTTACAATATTTGTTTATATTTCAATACTAATAAAAATAAACACAAAGTTTGAGATAAGAATCAATTGTGATTAACAATAAATAATATATTGAAACATTTAACCTTGTGTTTTTACTTTGCTTAATTAATTCAACGCCTCCAGTTTAAATTTATAAATAAGAAATTATATATAATATTTAAGATATTATATACATCGCGTAGGTAAGCCGCGAAACGGAGATTTATATAATTAGATATTACTTCATGTACCCGAAAAAAGATATAAGGGTGTGCCGCCGGGAGTCGAACCACGGATCCACCGATTTGCGCTCAGTGTGCCCTTACCACTAGACCACAGCACGGGCGGCTTACCTACGCGATGTATATAATATCTTAAATATTATATATAATTTCTTATTTATAAATTAGTTAAAATTGAGGTCGTCTCAACTATGCCAACTGGATTGCACCAGGTTGACGGAGGAATTTGTGGCGCCAAATCCGGGTCCATTCCTCCCGATGGCTAAATTTGCTTTCCAACTGAGTTCATATACCCGAATGCCGTGCTGTGGTCTAGTGGTAAGGGCACACTGAGCGCAAATCGGTGGATCCGTGGTTCGACTCCCGGCGGCACACCCTTATATCTTTTTTCGGGTACATGAAGTAATATCTAATTATATAAGTTTAAATTTAATTTGCTTTTACTAATAATATTATTTAAAGTGTATTTAACATCTTCATTTTGTCTAAAATCAAATAATGTATTTTTAAGGAGCTTCAAAAAAGAGTTCTATTCAGTCAACATCTCTATTTCTCCCGAGTTTTTCGCTTGATCTGCATCACCATCTCTAGACCACGTGATTTTGACTCTCGACGTTTCAACTAAAAGTAAGTACGAATTTGAAATAAATTCATTTTATTTATGTATAGGAAGTACCAAAATTAAAACACAGACACACATTAATTATTAATTCATTTCAGTTTTTATCCCAGACTCCATTTCTTTTATTTTACTAAAATGAAATTTCATCAAAATTTGGTTAATTATTTCTACAGTTACATTTACATTTTAATTAATTTTAATATTTTGTTTAATAAGAGGGCTTTCAAAAAAAAAAAGAATTGAATAGTTTGCGTTTAAGAAAATAAAAACACAAGGTCATATATATGACCTATGATATTGAAACATTTAACCTTGTGTTTTTAATTTGCTTAATTAATTCAACTCCTCCAGTTTAAATTTAATTTACTTTTACTATACTATAATTCTAATCTTTTGAAATAACTCGAAGCCAATAATATTTATAAAAATAATTGTAATAATTAAAACGTTTTGTTTAATAGAATGCGATTTGTTCTGTAGACAGATTGTAGGGTTATCTCAACAAATATCTCTTCAATTACAAAACAATAATTGTATTAATTTGTTTTTGCAGATCTTAACAACATCAAAATGCCAGCTTCATTTTACAACTTCATCAAGAAAGAATACCGGGCCAAAATAATCGACTTTCTCTCTTCTGGTGTTTCTCCAAAATCTACAGAATATTCTGAATTCCAAAACAAATATGTCCAAAGTCTCCCGAGTATTATAGTCGACGAATATATGAATGATTTGTTATTGCATTTAAGTAATAGAAAAAAGAGAGATTGGATGTTTAACATTATAGATCTTATGATCTCCAAAACGACAAAGACGTTATGCCTCTATCCTATTAATGGACATAAAAATTCGCCTTTTATAAATAAAGTCGCGAAATTAATAAAAAATAATAATATATTTTTAAACAAGTTAGAATTCGATTTAATTTTTTCGAATTTTCGTGATTTCGAAGAACTTTTGAAAAGTGTTCCACATTTAAAATCTTTAACTATAAAAGGTTCTTTTATCAAAGATAAATTTATGCAAATCATTTTAAAATGTTGCCCCGGATTAGAGGAATTAGAGTGGATAGTGTGCGATTTATGTTTCCAAGATCTGCAAATTGACTCATGGCCCAAACACGAATCACTTCGTGTTTTTAGGGTTTATGGTCGTTTTTATTGTGATTTTTTCATAGATATAAATCCAAAAAATGCGAATGAAATTTTCAATAAAATGCCAAAATTAGAAATCTTTCAAACGAATAATCTGTTTTCAAATTTATTTTTCTCCAAAAAAATTCCAACAAATTTAAAACAATTATTAATTCAACGTCCCACAACTTTAGCATCCGTTCAAAGCTTTTATGAAATCTTTCCCGAAACTGACTCAATTTGTTTGAATAAACCTGAAAATTCAGTTTCACAAATTCTTCCACATTTTCTACATTTGAAAAACCTTGCTTTACATTTTTGCAACAACGTTCAATTGATGAATGTTCTTGAAAATTGTGGGTCAAAATTGAAGTCTTTAGTATTAAAAAAAGCAGATAACGTCAATTTGAGTAGAGTTTTAAGATTATGTCCAAATTTAGAACATCTTGATCTTTACACTTCCTCCAGTGTAGATTTAGATTCTAATGAAGTTATATCTCCTTCCAAACTTCGATCATTTAAAACATGGATAGCAACTGATAACATAATCCAGTTTTTAAAAGGATTAACTTCACTTGAAGTTGTACAATTTGAACGTTGGCCAACATATTCTCCCAATAATCTCGAGGAATTAATCACTACATTTAAAACAATTAAAATTCTACATTTTTATGCTAATTGTAATTTCACTCAAAATTGCATAGAACAAATCATCAGTCAATGTAATGACTTAGAAGAACTCGTATTGCCTTCGATCAATGTCCATTTTAATCTCGATGATGTCGAGATGTTTATTAGAAATAATAATTATTGTTTAAATGTAATAAATTCATCAGCTTATATTAGACTACATAAGTATGTTCATTGGTAATTATGTAATAATCTTTCTTTATATTTTAGCACCAAACGTTCAATTGATGAATATTGTAAATCAAGTTGCAAAATTAATAAAAAACAAAAATACAAATTTAAAACACCTAGAATTTAATTTAAATTTTACTTTATTTTTTTGATTTAGAAGAACTTCTAAAAAGTGTTTCATCCTTAAAATCTTTAACTATAAAATGTCCTTTTCTCAATGATTATTTTATGGATAAAGTATTAAAACTTTGCCCCGGATTAGAGGAATTATACTGGATAGTGCGCGATTTATCTTTCATAAATCTCCTATTTGACTCATGGCCCAAACACGAATCACTTCGTGTTTTTAGAGTATATGGTCATTTTTATTGTTCTTTTGCTATTGATATAATCTCAATAACACGGTGTGAAATTTTCGATAAATTGCCACATTTAGAAATCTTTCAAACGAATAATTTGTTTGTAAATTTATTTTTCTCCAAAACAATTCCAACAAATTCAAAAGAATTATTAATTCAATATCCAACAACATTAGCATCTGTTCAAAACTTGTATGAAATCTTCCCCGAAACTGACTCAATTTATTTGAATGAACCTGAAAATTCAGTTTTACAAATTATTCCACATTTTCTACATTTGAAAAATCTTTCTTTATATTTTAGCACCAACGTTCAATTGATGAATGTTCTTGAAAATTGTGGATCAAAATTGGAGTCTTTAGTATTAACAAAAACAAATAACGTCAAATAAATAAGATTTGGTGGCTGTGAATGTAACAGTTTTTGATAGGGCAGGTTCAAAATCATATATAAATGCATGAGAGCAATGAATTTTAACTTTTGAGAATATTTCTTCTCATGAACGCTTCGAGGCGTATTCATTATATAAAATTTATATGTACATATGCTGTATATTAATGACTACCTTTATGGTAATTTTCGATGTAAGCGTATGTTTTTTTATTTTATTACAATGGATTTTATACTTTTTACTGTATATCGAAAACTAATCATTTATTTATATGTACATTTTGTAGACGGACTGATGATGAGACATTAAAAATATCTCGAAACGTCTCCGGAGTCGAGAAGCATATAAAGGCTTTTTATTTGGCTGAACCTGCCCTATCAAAATCTCCAAATAACGTCAATTTGAGTAGTGTTTTAAGACTATGTCCAAATTTAGAACATCTTGATCTTTACACTTCCTCCAGTGTAGATTTAGATTCTAATGAAGTTATATCTCCTTCCAAACTTCGATCATTTAAAACATGGATAGCAACTGATAACATAATCCACTTTTTAAAAGGATTAACTTCACTTGAAGTTGTACAATTTGTACGTTGGCACAGTCTTTTCGGCTACTCAGGCCATATAAGACTTTTCCGATAACCGTTGTATTGAATATATCTATTGGGGGGTCCAGGCATTTCTATTTAAGCCATCTGGTATCCAAATGGCTTAAATAAAATCATCGGACTGCCTGGGGTCTGAAACCGCGACGTTTGGTATAGGAGGAAGGCACGCTACCTACTAAGCCATACCCGGGGGCTATTGATTAGTTAAAAGGCTTATTAAATGCTCTTTATGTAAAATACACTGAATCGAGTTTAAAATTTGAGTATTCGCCCTGCCCGGCCTGTGGGTTATGAAGGCCATGAAAAAATTACGGGCGGGTAGCAAGTCTAAATTTCTCTTTAATAAACTGATTCGGGCCAACGATTATGCAAATGAAATCAGGCGGACAGGGACCTATTAAAAAAAATCTGGTGTGACTGGCGCACAGCACACAACTTTCTCTTACCTTCGGTAATCGAAAGTTGTGTTCTGTGCTTGTCACACCAGATTTTTTGTGTCGACATGTATTTAGTTTCCGACAGTACGGTACATTCGATTTTCAAGATGTACAATTCATAAGTATGGCAAAATATTTATATGTTGTTACCATGGCAACCATTTCTCCTATCTTTTCTATGGAGTACAAGAGTAAAGTGGTCTTCAGAAGATTTCAATGACAAAATGAGAATATACATTTTATAGAGAATCTAAAAAATAATTGATTTTTGAATTTTAAAAAAAATCGTTGGAGCAAATTTAGAGAAAATCGAAAAAAACTGAAAAAGTGCATCAGTAAAGTACTAGTACTCTTTGGTCGATTTTGTTCAAAAGCTTCGTGTCACGTCCCATGGGGGTGCCTAACTTAAATATAAAATTTCAACCTCCTAGCTCTTTTCGTTCTTGAGATATTTTGTTCACAGACAGACAGACAGACAGACCATGTCGCGAAAACCATTTTTTTGGATTCAGGGGACCTCAAAACGTGTATATCCATCTAAATCTCGACATCGAATTTTTGACACGAATCCAATACTTTCTCTCTATATATATATTAACATATATATAGAGTTAAGAGAAAGTAAAAATCAACAATTTTAAAATATTTCTTTTTTCGACATCTGAAAAAGTTTATTTTTATTAATTAATTAATTAAATGCTTTTACTTAACTTACTCTTTCAAAATCACCAACTTTAAGTCTTTGTTAAGGACACTTCCCGATGAGCTAGAGGTGTGAAATTTGATACTTCATAGGTTCATTTTTGATGACGCAAATTTGAGTTGGTTTTCCAAATAACCAACCATTTATTTATTTAACCTCTCCTATTTCTATCAAAAACTCCCTTCTAGGATTTGATACTTAAGGTTCATTTTTGATGACGCAAATTTTGATTTGGGTTTTACCAAAATTGACCAAACTAATGTGGTACTTTATTTCACGCATCCTGCCTTCTTTTTTTTAATTCTCTATAATAAAAAAGACTAAAAAGTTTAAAATAAAAATATAATAAAAAAAACTTTAAAAAAAAATGCTTTTATTTAAATTGAACTAAAAAGAGAGAAATAATTTAATTGTTCTTGTTAAAATTGTTGAATATTTATGACTTAACCCTTGGGGGGGGGCTTTTTGGGGCGCCCTACCCCCAAATTTTAAAATAAAAGCGTGAGGCGCTTTAAAGTTAGGCTTCTTAAGCTATCAATGTGCGCCCCACGCTTTTATTTCAAGTCATAAATATTCAACAATTTTAACAAGAACAATTAAATTATTTCTCTATTTTTAGTTCAATTTAAATAAAAGCATTTTTTTAAAAAGTTTTTTTTTATTATATTTTTATTTATTATAAATTTAGATATGTAAAAAAAAAAAAAAAAAAAAAAAAAAAATTAAAAGAATCTTAAAAGACAAATAAATTTTATTCAAATTTTCGGTCTCGGATTCGCGCATGCACATTCGAGTTTTATACATCCGCCATAGTTTTATACAGTTTCATCAGCGATTTTTATATAAAACATACAAAATCAACTACATACACAATTACTCCCTTTACTCCCCCCCCCCCATCAAACCTCCCCTCCCCAAAAAACAATTTTTTCAACAGAAAAAAAAAAAACACATAAAAAAAAAATTTATTTGGATTGGTTAAGGGAAATTATTTTTTTTTCTTTCTTATATTAATATATATAGAGAGAAAGTATTGCATTCATGTCAAAAATTCGATGTCGAGATTTTGATGGATCTTCACGTTTTGAGGTCCCCTGAATCCAAAAAAGTGGTTTTCGCGACATGGTCTGTCTGTGTGTCTGTGTGTGTGTGTGTGGGGGGGGGGGTGTGTGTGTGTGTGTGTGTTCAATTTTAAGCATGAAGGAATTGAGCTAGGAAGGTGAAATTTTATATTTAAGTTAAATACCTCCCGGGACCGGAAAAATAAGCTTTTAATCAAAATCGGCCAAAGAATACTAATACTTTACTGATGTACTTTTTCAGTTTTTTTCGATTTTCTCAAAATTCGCTCTAACGTTTTTGATTAAAATTCAAAAATCAATTATTTTTTAGATCCTCTTTCAAATGTATATTCGCGTTTTGCTCTCAAAATTGTTTGAAGCACACTTTACTCTTGTGCTTCATAGGAAAGATAGGAGAAATGGTTGCCATGGTTACAAAATATAAATATTTTCCCATGTTTATAATTTTGACATCTGAATTCAAATATTCGCTACTGCCGGGAACTAAATACATGTCGACACAAAAAATCTGGTGTGACAAGCACAGTACACAACTTTCGATTACCGAAGGTAAGAGAAAGTTGTGTGCTGTGCGCCAGTCACACCAGATTTTTTGTATTACGGGACAATAACAAAACACAAATTTCAATTAACAATTGTACGAGACATTTGTGTGCTGGCACTTCAGATTTTTTATTTCCTTTCGGAGAAGAGGTGGTTATGTATACAATTTGTTTAAGCATTCATCCTTATTTATAGCAATCGCAGAATGTGACTTCTGACTTTTAATCGAATTCAATCATCTAAAGGACTTTTATTATTTTTTTTTTTAATATTCTTTTGAATTAGACCACAGGTTTTCGATTTTTATTTCTAAGGAGTACAGAACCTTGAGATTATTTCTCAATAAACATTTTTTTTTTAATAACACAAGTAGGATAAAAACAGGGAGGTAGGGAGGGACATTGAGAATAAGAATAAAGAAAATTTATTAAAGGCCCTGAGAACTTAATGTTCTCTTTATGAGCCGCAAGGGATTACATTAAAAGTTATAATTTTTTCTCACATGACTGTATACATTTTATTATTATATTTTTCGCTTTAAAAATTAACTTTTCTTAACATACACACCTTTATACATTGCATATTGTACATAACCATGCACAACTGACCGAGTCAACTCGCATTCAAAACATCCTCATTATTATTATCATTATTTTTATCATCACAATTATACGTTATTCATATTTAACCATTTTGAATTTTACGGAGATGGTCTCTCAATTTCCCAGAGAATGTATTTATTGTTGGTGACTGCCTCAAGGAAGAAGGGAGTGAGTTCCAAAACCTCACCGAGTGTACCATAAACGAATTGCCATAAGAGCTTGTCCTACTAGGTGATGCCACTCCCCGTTTGTTCCCTGCGAAGGGAGGGGATGTAGTTCCTTGTATCGCCAGAGATAGCGCCACCACTGAGGCTGACAAGAGGTAAAAGCCAAATCACAGAGCGTTGGATCTCCATTCTCATTCATTCCCTGTAGAGTGCTATTCAGTCAACATCTCTAGATCTCCTGAGTTGTTCGCTTGATCTGCATCACCATCTCTAGACCACGTGCTTTTGTCTCTCGTCGTTTCAACTAAAAGTAAGTACGAATTTGAAATAAATTCATTTTATACATGTATAGCGAGCACCAAAATTAAAACACAGACACACATTAATTATTAATTCATTTCAGTTTTTATCCCCGCCTTCATTTCTTTTATTTTACTAAAATTATTAATAAATTTTATCAAATTCAAAATTTGGTTTACATTTCCATTTTATTTAATATTATATTAATATTTTGATTAATATCAGGGTTCTCAAAAAAAAAAAGAGTTGAATAGTTTAATTTTAAGAAAATTAAAATACAAAGTCACGTGTTTCAGTATAATGGTACAGTGAGCGCCACAATTAAGTCCACGCCTGATAGCTTTAGCCTTAAGTATATGGTATAGAATATGGTAAATGACTAAATAATTTTAAATTTATTTTACGTTTTACTTTTTCGGTCATTAAAATTATTTCACTTTACACTATATACTATACTAAATACTTAAGGCTAAAGCTATCAAGTGGGGACTTAATTGTGGCGCTCACTGTACATAATTATTGGCACTGTTGCTGTACGTGCAGTAGAAGCGATAAATAAATAAATAATTCAATATTAATACAAATAAACACAAAATTTGAAATAAGAATCGTTTGTGTTTATCAATATTTAATATATTGAAACATATAAATTTGTGTTTTTAATTTGCTTAATTAAATCAACGACTTCAGTTTAAATTTAATTATTTTTTATAAATAATTAATACAGTACCAATGAGGTATATAATTAAAAACTCCCCTAATGATAGTAATACAAATCACAAAATCTTTTAATACCTACTGTATTCTTTTTAATGACAATTTCTAAAATAATTTATATTTGAGCATAGACAGATTTGAAATAATTGTTTTCCGAATATAATTTAATCATAGTTTGTCACATTTGTTTGTTTATGTCAAAACAGGCAACTAATTTTTGAACTGATTTTATTGTAAACTAATGTACCAATATCCAGTAGCGTATCCAGGTGGGGGCGAGGGGGGGGGGCGCTTGCCCCCCACTCCAGGCGCATCAAGCTTTTGGCGCCCCTCGCGCATCCCCTTTTTTCAAAAAATCTCCGGCTTTTTTTGAAATTTCATAATAAATTCATTTTATATCATAAATCCGGAGAAAAATTACAAAAAAAAAGCTCGAACGAGATTCGAATACTAAAAAAAAAAGGTCTAACGAAAACGGCGCCCCAGCTGGGCTTCCTCCCCTCCGCCCTCAAAGGCTAATTATGCCGCTGCCAATATCCCAAAAATTTTAAACAAAGAACAGTTACCGATCACAATAAATGATGGGACAAGCACTGACCATAACTTTCTCTTACCTTCGGTAATTGAAAGTTGTGTTCAGTGCTGACAGTGGCGACATTTCAACTTTTTCTTGGAGGGGGAGGGCAAATTTTTTTTTCTTACAAATAGGTAGCTACTTAAATTTGGCCAAAAGATATTTAATTTAATTAATTGTTTAATTTTGTACATTTGTATACTCGTAGATGTTTTTTGAAGTATTTTATTTAAAATAATATAAAACTTTATCAAAATCAGAGCCCTTGGGAGGGGGGGGGGGGCAAATGCCCAGATTTCTAATGTCGCTAAATAGGCCTATTTAGTTTTCGACAGTTGAATTCAAGAATTGGCATTTAAAAATCTGGAATGAACTGGAAATGAAAATATACATTTTAAAGAGCATCTAATAAATAATTGATTTTTGAATTTTAATCAAAATTGTTGGAGCGAATTTTGTGAAAATCGAAAAAAACTGAAAAAGTACATCAGTAAAATACTAGTACTTTTTGGCCGATTTTGATCGAAAGCTTATTTTCACGCCCTAGGGGGTTGTCTAACTTAAATATAAAATTTCAACCTCCTAGCTCAATTCTTTCATGCTTTAAATTGAACCCAGACACACACACACACACACACACACAGACAGACCATGTCGCAAAAACCACTTTTTGGATTCAGGAGACCTCAAAAAGTACCTATCTATTAAAATCTCGACAATTAATTTTTTTGAGAGAAAGTAAAACCAAACGTTCAGATAGTTTTTTTTTTTTTAAACCGCTTTCAATGGGATAACTCGGGCAGTACTTATTGTCTGAAAGTTATATGATTTACAATACATTCTACTCAAAAGTCATCATAAACGTTTCTTCCTATTTTCTACCTGAAACAAGGGGATGATTTGCACCTATTTCTTTCTTATTTTTTTTAATATATAATAGAATATGAATTGATAATTTTTTCATTAAAGATAATATCAATAAAATTTATTAATAAAAAATTTAATTTATTCATAGCACAAAATAATATTAAAATTCATAAATCAATTATTTTTTTATACTAATAAAATGTATACCGTATTTAATTTTGCTCTCAAAATAATTTGAAGAAAAAAAAAGAGTTTTTCTATAGCCTTTGTTTGTTTCTTCCTTTACCTGCTTTGAAAAGAAAAAATAGTTTCTTTAAAAGGTAATTGACCCTTTTCCTTTTCGTGAAACATACAAATGTCAATCACTATTTAATTATGAATAAAATTCAAATTTATTTAATAAATTTTGATTTTAAATTAATTCGATATTGGCAAAAACTAATCGGTTATCAAAAATAGATTCTATTCATTTTTTGAAACACATTTTTCTATAAAAAAAAGAACCCAGAATGGGTTTAAAACATGAAAATATTCTCTAATTTGCAAGCCACGAATTTTTCCTAGAAAACCCCTTTTCAAAAAAAAAAAGGAAGAATAAATGACATATTTCTAAGTGCAAATTATTGATTTTTTCTCTTACCTCTATATATGTGTCTAAAATGATGTGTGTCTGCTCAAAAAATGCATGAAGGAAATTAGCTAAGAAGTTGAAATTAGTTCGAAGACAACATAAATATTTCCCTTTGTTTAAAATTTTTACTTCATGATTTACAATATAGGCCTACTGTTCTACCATTAATATTGAAATCTGAAAGTTATATGATTTACAATACATTCAGCATATTAAATATTGATCCGTGGGATGGAGTCAGTCAAGGAAAATAAAAACAAATTTATTCTGTCGACGTTTCGACCGCCCGTCGCGCTCTTCTTCATTGTACAAGTAGCCTTACTGTCAAACACATGCCGTGTATTATATATTAAATCATTATTGTTTCTTTCAACAAATACATTGTTAATGCTTGTTGAAATTGTTTAATAATGTCAATCGACTATCGCGTCACTACCATCTGTAACATTTGACACTTAGACTGTCCCGAAGAAGAGCACGACGGGCGCTCGAAACGTCGACAGAATAAATTTGTTTTTATTTTCCTTGGCTGACTCCATCCCACGGATCAATATTTAATACTCACAGCAGGGGCGTATATAGAAATTTTTTTCGGGGGGGGGGGGGGGGCGCCGAACTCAAAAATTTTTTTGCGGAAAATTTTTTTTTTTTTAAGAAACTAAATTTTTTTTTCACACGAAATTTTTTGCGGAACATTTTTTCTTTTGCGGAATCAAAGTTTTCCATCCTGCGGAAAAATTTGTTGCGCTGATGTCTGTATATCCCTATATATGTATATGTGTTTGGAAAATTTCGGGGGGGTGGGCCCAGGCCCCCTCGCCCCCCCCCCTTATATACGCCCCTGACTCACAGCCAGCATATTAATTATTTATTTAAGCATATTTTTAATAAAAGTTTTGTCTAAGAGAGGGCCGGGCCCCTCGAGGCTCAGAAGAAAACAGAAAAATTTGGATTAAAAAAAAAAAAAAAAAATTAATGGAAATTGGGGCCCGGCCCTTCGGGGCTCATTTATATCCGATATTTTAAAAATATTTTTGTATAATTATGGGGGTGGGGATATTTAAAAATGAGTTCGCCCCCTCCCTCCCGAAAAAAAATTTTATATACCCCCTGGAAAAAAATATTAATTTCTTTTTATTTAATTAAAAAAAAATATAATATGACCTTATCTAATTTTGAGTTTCCTAACCATGTGCATTGGTTTTGGAGAAATCCAGGAGACAGGCAAACAAACATCAGTGATTAAATATATTTATGTATTTTATAAATACCTTTCTATAATCAAGGGCGGACACAATGGTAGGGAGTAAAGGGAGCAATTACCCCCCTCCCCCCGCAATATTCCAAGCTGTCTGGGATGTAATATTGCGATCGTGTCAAAAATTCGATGACGAGGATAATGATAGAAATACACTTTTTGAGGGTCCTTGATTCCAAAAAAAGGATCTCTCCAAATGGTCTGCCGGGGAGTGTATTCAAATCTACAGTATTTCGACACAAAAAATGTTGTCAAATAGAGAATGCAACTTTAAATTACCGAAAGTAAGAAAAAGATGTGTGATGTGCAACCAATCAGACCAGGCAAAGAAATAATTACCCTCCCCCGAAAAACTTGTCTATAATAGGCCCTATATATTCCTGTGAGGATAAGAAAAAATTTTAATTTTATAACAGTGTTGTTTCAAATTTTATTATTATTAATATAAAGTGAAAATTAAAACTTATTCCCTAAAATTTTAGTAATTTGTTAAAAATAATTAGAGCCTATTCATGTTAAGTAACGGTGGTGCTAACGATATTAATATTATTTTGATTGTAAATAAAAATCTTGTTTTCATCAGTTTAAATTTATTTAGACCTACTCGAAAAGCATATTTTAGACTTCAAATGTAAATGTTCTTTTACTTGAAGTAAACTCATGTCTTCTCTAAGCGCAAGACAAAAGACCGACCCTCGCTTTGTTCATCCAAAATTTTAAAACCTACCTGCCTGTCTAAATTTAAAACCCGCAGAGTGCAGCACTAGATGACAAAAAATTTCATTAAATAATATTACTTTTACTCTAAAATTAAAATTCTAATTAACTGATTAGGCTAGAAGCATGAAATTTTTTTTAAAAGATTCTTTGAAACAATACCGAGGTCGCTCTTTTGTTATATTTTGAAAAAGGCTTTTAGTTTTTTTTTTAAATTGAACTAAAAGATTGACCCACTTTTACTTTCTCTTACCTTTACATACATTTTCAAATTTGAAACTTATTTTATTTAAAAACTAAAAGCCTTTTTCAAAATATCACCAAAGAGTGCCCTTGGTATTGTTTCAAAGAATCTTTTAAAAAAAATTTCATGCTTCTAGCATAATCCGTCAATTAGAATTTTAATTTTAGAGAAAACAACAAATATAGACTTTCAAACCCTAGATATTTTATTAAAACGTTAAAATAGAGGAAAGTTTATTTGAAATAAAAGATAGAACTCATTCTTATCTACGAAATAGAATTAAAAATATTTGAAAAATATGAATTTAATTTTTCATATTTTTTTGGGAGACTCAGCCTTAAGTATATGGTATAGAATATGGTAAATGACTAAATAATTTTAAATTTATTTTACGTTTTACTTTTTTCGGTCATTAAAATTATTTCACTTTACACTATATACTATACTAAATACTTAAGGCTAAAGCTATCAAGTGGGGACTTAATTGTGGCGCTCACTGTACATAATTATTGGCACTGTTGCTGTACGTGCAGTAAAAGCGATAAATAAATAAATAATTCAATATTAATACAAATAAACACAAAATTTGAAATAAGAATCGTTTGTGTTTATCAATATTTAATATATTGAAACATATAAATTTGTGTTTTTAATTTGCTTAATTAAATCATTATTTTTTTAAATATTATTTAAAGTGTATTTAACAGCTTCATTTTGTCTATAAATCAAATACCGTAAAACTGGGGTTATGTGTTAAAGAGTAAAGCTTGCATGTCTTTTTGGTGTTTTATTTTGTTTCAATTAAAAATACACCCAGCTGATCAATCCAATATTTAGCAAGGGCGGATCCAGAGGTATTTCTCGGGGGGGGGGGGGGTAATCTGGTGTGACTCGTCGCACAACACACTATTTTTTCTTAATTTCGGTAATTTAAAGGCGCATTCTGTACTTGTTTGCCAGAATATAAATACAAATCAAATTTTTAAGTATTAATTTTTAAAATTTTACATTAAAAACAAATTTTTTTCCGAAAAAAAGGTATTTTTTTCAAATCTCGGGGGGGGGGGGGGGTAATTACCCCCTTTACCCCCCCCCCCCCCCATGTATCCGCCCTTGATATTTAGTCATAATCACGGCCGTCGAATCAGAGCGTCCGGGTCAAGACCGGTATATGTAAATCGCAATTTTTTTAACAAAGAGGTTTTTAATAGCTCTGAATATGAAACAACGATGCGCTCTTAAATTCTAAATAGATATATTTGGCAACAGGGAATTCAATTAAAGTACAGTAAGTAATGCACTAGAATTTGGTTGGAATTGTTATTTTTCAAAAAAGAACAATAATATATCCAAACTATTAATTCTTAAAGATAGATATTTTTTACCAAATGGATGCAAATCTTTTATTTTTAAGGATAAAACAAAACAATAGATTCTCTTTTTTTAAAACAAAACAATAGATTATTCTTTGCCCAGAAATCTTTGAACATATTTTCGGGGATTACAAAGATATCCTAAAATATAAAACAATAATTGTATTAATTTGTTTTTGCAGATCTCAACATCAAAATGCCAGCTTCATTTTACAACTTCATCAAGTCAGAATACCAGGCCAAAATAATCGACTTTCTCTCTTCTGATGTTTCTACAAATTCTGAAGAATACTTTGATTTCCAAAACAAATATGTCGAAAGACTCCCGAGTATTTTAATCGACGAAAATATGAATGATTTGTTATTGCATTTGAGTAATAGAGAAAAGCCAGATTTGATGTTCCACATTATAGATCTTATGCTCTCCAAAAGGACAAAGACGTTATGCATCTATCCTATTAATGGGAATCAAAATTATCATTTTATAAATCAAGTTGCAAAATTAATAAAAAACAAAAATACAAATTTAAAACACCTAGAATTTAATTTAAATTTTACTTATTTTTTTGATTTAGAAGAACTTCTAAAAAGTGTTACATCCTTAAAATCTTTAACTATAAAATGTCCTTTTCTCAATGATTATTTTATGGATAAAGTATTAAAACTTTGCCCCGGATTAGAGGAATTATACTGGATAGTGCGCGATTTATCTTTCATAAATCTCCTATTTGACTCATGGCCCAAACACGAATCACTTCGTGTTTTTAGAATATATGGTCATTTTTATTGTTCTTTTGCTATTGATATAATCTCAATAACACGGTCACCGTGTGAAATTTTCGATAAATTGCCTAATTTAGAAATCTTTCAAACGAATAATCTGTATTTAAATTTACTTTTCTCCAAAAGAATTCCAACAAAAATAAAACAATTATTAATTCAACGTCCATACAACTTTAGCATCCGTTCAAAACTTGTATGAAATCTTCCCCGAAACTGACTCAATTTATTTGAATGAACCTGAAAGTTCAGTTTCACAAATTCTTCCACATTTTCTACATTTGAAAAATTTTTCTTTATATCATTGTACCAACGTTCAATTGATGAATATTGTTGAAAATTGTGGATCAAAATTGGAGTCTTTAGTTTTAACAAAAACAGATAACGTCAATTTGAGTAGAGTTTTAAGACTATGTCCAAATTTAGAACATCTCGAACTTTACACTTACTCCAGTGTAGTTTTTAATGAAGTTGTCGCTCATTCCAAACTTAGAACCTTTAAAACATGGATAGCAACTGATAACATAATCCACTTTTTAAAAGGATTAACTTCACTTGAAGTTGTACAATTTGAACGTTGGCCAACATATTCTCCCAATGATCTCCAGGAATTAATCACTACATTTAAAACAATTAAAATTCTACATATTTATTCTCTTTGTAATTTTACTCAAAATTGCATAGAACAAATCATCAGACGATGTCATGACTTACAAGAACTCGTACTGCCTTCGAACAATGACCATTTTAATCTCGATGATGTCGAGATGTTTATTAGAAATAATAATTATAGTTTAAAGGTAATAAATTCATCCACTTATGTTTGAGTACCTAAATATGTTCATTGTTAATTATGTTCGTTTTATATAATGTATTAAATATTTTCACATTAATTTTGTCATCTTCAAAAAAATTAATTTTTTTTTCAATGTATAGCCTATAAATATTTTAAATATATAAATTTATTTATTTTTTTAAACTAGAAACAAATTCTTTCCTTTTTTCTCCTTTTCATGTTCCTAGGACACTTTCTAAACTTCCATGCAATTAGTCTCCGTTTAACGCACAGACGGTCGAGGCGGCAGCACCGGGACACTTGATTAAGGTCTCTGAACAATTAATGTAATGTAAAAATTTTTTGTTAACTATTTTTTAAAACAATGGAAATATACATTTAAATTTAAAATTTTTGTAATAAGGATTACGAAATTCTTTTATATTAATTCCGGGCAGTCGCGTAAATAACACTCCCGCTGACCCAACGCGGGGAGGCCAAAGGGCGCTGCAACCCGGGAGCTTATATATATACTGTATATAAAGGCACAGTATTAGAAAAATAATGAAAAATAAATTTTAATGGAAAATTTGCTTTAAAGTGGCTCTAATATTGACTTTTCTAGATTTAATTAAGACGACACCCCTTGACAATATCCAGATAGTTAAAATACAGAATAACTTCAGAATATCCTTTATACGCGATTTTTGCATTCAGGGATGGTAACAATTTTTTAGGGGTGTCCAAAGTTAAGAAAAAATAACTGAATAAATTCCATTTTTCTAAACTTTTAGTCGGTTTTAGTTTCCGCAGCTCTGATAGTACTGAAACCCGAAAATTTCAGTAGAGTTTCAGTTTGGCGTTTGACACACTAATGCGTAACAGGGTCCTAATATAAACAAACAAACGTACATTGCTCGTTTATTTAATAGTATAAGAAGTATAAGATAAGATATACAGCTCTAAAAAAATTTTTTTTCTGTATTATAATAATAAAATCTGTGGAATAATCAGTGGCGTAACTAGGTGGGGCGAGGGCCCCCGCCCCAGGCGCATCAAGCCCTTGGCGCCCCTCGAAACCGGCATAGGCGCCCTACGGCCTATGAAGCCCCCTGGAAAATCGGCACCCTAGTTGAGCATCGCCCCCCCCCGCCCTCAAAGGCCGTTACGCCGCTGGGAATAATAACTTTGAAATCTTGTATTTAATTAAAAAAAAAAAATGTTTTTGACAATAACAAATGTATTTATTAATATAATCAATCAATGGAAAGTAATTAATTATTAATATATTTTTTATTCTTCATACATTTTAATTTTATTTTTTGATAAATTTATTTGTATAAAAAAATATGTCTTTGTAACAGGAGAATAGAATAATAGTAGAGGAGTGTGTTGGCGCAAAAAAAAAAAATAAATAAATAATAACCTCCTCTCTGTTTTTGATCTCCGGGGCATAACCATTGGAAATTTATCAAATAAATTATAAATTGTGTACAGAAAGTAAATCTTTATAATTGAATAAAATATCTGATTTGTACTGCACTCTTGTGGAAACTTTAAAAATTATACTTATAATTCTAAAAGTCTCCACAGGGTCGCAGCACTAATCAACCTGAGATATCCTCTTAATTTATATGATAAATTTCTAATGATTATACCCGGAGATCAAAAACAGAGAGGGGGTTATTTTTTTGGGGCCAACACACTCCTCTATTATTCTATTCTCCTGTTACAAAAATAATCAATGTAATAAATATTTAATTTTATTTTAATAAATTTGTATTAAAAAATATGATTGATCTTTGTAACAGGAGTGAAACAGAAGAATAGAATAGTAGAGAAGTGTGTTGGCTCAAAAAAAAAATAATTTCTCTGTTTTTGATCTCCGGGTACATAGACGTAGCCACGTGGGGGGGGGGGGTTCAACCTCCCCCCCCTCCATGGGACCCAAGCCATGACTAGTTATTTAAGCTCTATAATACAAAAAAAAAAAAAAACAAAGAAAAACGATTTATAAATACCCTAAAATAATCTTACATTTTTCAAATGTTTGAAAAAATTTTCTTGAACCCCTATGTCCGGGTATATTCTTTGATAATTTATCATATTAATTAAGAGGATATCTCAGGTTGATTAGTGCTGCGACCCTGTGGAAACTTTTAGAATTATAAGTATAATTTTTAAAGTTTCCACAAGAGTGCAGCACAAATCAGGTATTTTATTCAATTATAAAGATTTTAAATATTTGATTAGTGCTGCGACCCTGTGGAGACTTTTAGAATTATAAGTATAATTTTTAAAGTTTCCACAAGAGTGCAGCACAAATCAGGTATTTTATTCAATTATAAAGATTTTAAATATTTGATTTGTGCTGCGACCGTGTGGAGACTTTTAGAATTATAAGTATAATTTTTAAAGTTTCCACAAGAGTGCAGCACAAATCAGATATTTTATTCAATTATAAAGATTTTAAATATTTGATTTGTGCTGCGACCCTGTGGAGACTTTTAGAATTATAAGTATAATTTTTAAAGTTTCCACAAGAGTGCAGCACAAATCAGATATTTTATTCAATTATAAAGATTTTAAATATTTGATTTGTGCTGCGATCCTGTGGAGACTTTTAGAGTTATATGTATAATTTTTAAAGTTTCCACAAGAGTGCAGCACAAATCAGATATTTTATTTAATTAAAAAGATTTTCTTTCTATATAATATAATTTGAATTTATATGATAAATTACCAAAGAATATACCCGGAGATCAAAAACTGAGAGGAGGTTATTTGTTTTTTGGCGCTAACACACTCCTTTACTATTCTATTCTCCTGTTCACTCCTGCCCCCAAAGACGATATTTTTAATACAAATTTTATTAAAAAATAAAATTAAAAAGTATGAAGAATAATATTAAATATAAATATTAACAATTAATTAAATAAATTTGATATATATATAGTCTTAGAGTCAAAATACTTTTAAAAATTATTATATTTTCTAAATTAAGTACAAATTTCAAGATCAATTACACCACAGAATAAATACTACTACTATTATAATACTGAAAAGCGAAATTCGTAGCGCCGTAATCATCTCAAAAATTTTATATTTTCTAAAGTAAAATTAAGTTTCCAGGAATTGAAAATCGGAAACTAAATAAGCCTATTTCAAGGGCGGATACAAACCCCCCCCCCCCCCTGGTTGCGCCACAGGGAACTACAACTTATCGTTAAGGCGTTGTTTAGATAAAAGGCTTTTCAAGCACCCTTTTATGAATCTTTTTTGTTAGATCTTTTTCTGAGTACTTATATTTAGATATGAGACAAATGACTAATCTTAAAAGAACAAAAAGGTATCTGAGAAATAATTAAACAAATATTTGTTATTAATAAAAATATATTTATAAATTTGTAATCAAATACACAGCACAATTGTTTTGTTTTTTTTTCTTACTTATTAAATAAGTGACGATGGACGAGTGTCTTAAAAAGAGGGCGGTGGAGGGAGGGGGGGGGGGGGCATAAGAGAGAGAAAGAGAGAAAACGAACGAACGAGTGAGAGGGAAGTTATTTAGTTACACATTTTTGCCGATGACTAGTTTTTTTTTTTTATATTAATTCTTATCTAATATAACAATTTTGTGTTAGTTTATTTTTATTATTATTTTTTTTTAAGAAACATGAATCGGTTTCAAAATTGTTTTTTAATTTTCTTTGAACACTCGGTAACATTTATTTATTTATTAGATTATATTTACAAATTTTCTATTTATATATATATATATAGTGTGTTTTTTATTATTTTTAGAATTTGAATATTTTTTAGTATTTTTTTTTTTCGTATTTGTATAAAAATATATAAATTTTTTTTATTTTAAGAAATTTTAATGATAATGAATTTATTTAATTTAATTGATTTAGTTTTTGGAAAATGATCACTTTATCGATTTATAGTATATGAAAAGAAAAGACACTCTACAGGCCAAACTGTTTTTTTTTTTTAGGACAAACTAGTTTCTCATATTCTAAACCCATTAAGGTGCGCGTCTCGAAAAACTGTTATTAGCCGATTCAGAAGCTGGTTACTCTAGGCGGCAAGAGATGGCGTTAGTTCTGCCCATAGGGAAACAAGGGATTAATTCCATTTTATTTGAAAGATTCCAGCTAATTAATTAAGGGTAAAAAATCAATTATTTTTTAACACAATGATTACTAATTTAATTATCTATAAGATATAGAGCGAATTTTTTTAAAATATCTTTTATTTAATGCGATTAATCAAAAAAAAAATTTTATTTTTTCGAAAATCAAAAAAAGGGCTTCTATAAGTTGTAGATATTTTAAATAGCTTTAATTTAAAAAAAATTTGAGGTCGATAGCTTCAAAATTGTGGCCGCAATCTCCCAAAATAAGCACCCCGAGACGCGCACCTTAAGTAGCAGGTTCTTCAATAAAGAATGTTAACTAAATAGATGCTTTTTATTTATTAATGGCTGCATCTTCTTCATATCATTAATCTATATTATATTTCAATTTAATGAAGATATTTTTTGGCATCTCACACCATATAGGCATATATATATATTGATAATTTCGGGAAAATAATTTTAAACTTATGTCATTTCCCTTTTATTTGTATTTTCATATTTATTCTGATTAGGCCAAAGATTGTTTTATGTAAATATATTTCTGCGATTATATGCTTTTGGTATGAGACTTTAATAACACATAAGATACAGCCAGAGGGTCAGTATTAAAGCAAAGGTGATTATTTCATTGTTTTCATAAAAATTGAATCGTTTATTTCTGAAACCAGTCAACACTTTTTCTGAAACAATTCAATTCCATTCTATTTTTGAAGAATAAAAGTTTCCAATAACTTAAAAACAATGAAATTATCACATGAACTTCGATTTTCTAAATTTTATAGGATTTGATAAAAGAAATTTTGCGACGTTTCGACTGACATTATTGGCAATCTCAAGATGCACACCATTGAGATGCAGATAGAGTTGTTATATATAAACATATACAAAATTATATAAAAAATACAAAATTTGCATATCAGTTGTCAGATGCTCATCAGTCAACACGGCCAAGTCTCAAATGTATATAAAATTTAATTATCAAATACAGTTATTATATGATAAACCGCATCACTCCGAACGAATTCAAAAACAATCTTGATTTCAAATTATTTCTTAAAAACCATTACTTTGTAGAATATTAAATAAAATAAAATTATTTTATTATTTTCTCTATAAATCGATAAAGTTAAC
This sequence comes from Euborellia annulipes, assembly GCA_023213315.1. NCBI lineage: Eukaryota > Metazoa > Arthropoda > Insecta > Dermaptera > Anisolabididae > Euborellia > Euborellia annulipes. The sequence continues at coordinate 12,270 of JAKCPI010006715.1, read as the reverse complement.
ATTTTTTTTTTTTTTGTGTTCATTGACATTAATGCATTTTAAAGTTTAATAATTTTTTTTTTTTTCTTTAAAAAGACGGATGTATAATTTATATATATATATATATTTAATAATAATCATAAATTTTGTTTCATCTAATTTTAATTCTGATAGAAAATGTTTTGTTTCTATGTTATCTATTTTGGGTTTGAATGAGAGAAAAAAAAATAAAATAATAATAACAGAAATATATTTTCAATCACTTTGTAGGAATTTTATTATTTAGGGGCAAGTGAAGATTTCCTTCACTTTTTTTTTTTTTTTTTTGAACATTTTTATTACACTTTTGGTACTTGTGAAAATTATTCGACAGATTTCATAACAATTTGACGCCCCCCTGGGAGGCAGATGCCTCACAGTTGACACTACTACTGTATTAACAACCAAGAGACAAACAAAAGGAATTTTTAAAATAAATAAATAATCTTTTTTCATAGAATTGAAGAGGAAATAGCTACTTTTGAGACAATTCCTTGAGCTAAGAGTTTTGGGGTTGTTTAATCAAAATGCTCTAGTCTTTAGATTGGCGCCAAGTACAATAATGTCCCCCCCCCCCCTCCCCCAAGTTGATTTATACAAAAGGAAGGGAGCAGGAGCAACCAAAAATTTAAAGCCTCCGATTTTCGACAATTACTTTATTTTCCTATCTATCATCAGTCTTTCAAATTGTATTCGAGGTGTGTACAAAAAGAAACCCGAACTTCAGCTTTATCGCTTATTATACAACATTTTAAGCACTGTCCCCTCTACTGGCAATACATCGTTTCTTTCATTTTTGGAACACATTTCGTAGGACGACGTGCAGGTATGTTCTGTTAACTACTCTATGGTTTGGAAACGACATCCTTTCAACTTTAACAAACAGGAAAAAGGATGAATTATGGGAAAGCCAGAGTTGGATGTTGCATCATGATAATGCACAGTGTCTGCAGCCATGTAGCAAAACCCCTCCGGACCTAACCCCAGCAGACTTTTTCCTGTTTCCCAAACAGAAAAACAAGTTGAAAGGACGTCGTTTCCAAACTATAGAGGAGAACAAACCTAGACATCGTCCCACAAAATGTGTTCTAGGAGGCGTTCTAAAAATGGGAGAAATGATGGGAACGGTGTCAGTAGAGGGGACTATTTTGAAGGGGACATTGCTTAAAATGTTGTACAATAAGCAAAAGTTCGGTTTCTTTTTGTACACACCGCTTTATGTCCCGGATTTATTTGAAGAGCACAATACATTTATTATGTATAAAGCCCGAATGCATATTCTATTTGCTAACATGTTCGTCCCGCAAAACCAATTTTCTATTCGAATCATGCCCTCTTGGCACTAGGGTTCAAATTTTAAATTGTTCATATTTCGATTTTTGAATATTCTTAGCAATTCCTGACATAGGCACGATGTTAACGAGTATTGGACCAGAAGTTATGCTCTCTGACGAATGCTCGCACAAAGAGTATGTCAGGAGGCCCTATTTCATTTATCGAAGCACACATAACATTTGTCCTGATGAATGCCGGAAAAATAGGCCGAAACGTCGGCAATTGTATTAAATAAAGCGAAAAAAAAGGAAAATATTTTTAAACATTTTGAATTCTAAATATCGCAGGAAACTAAATATAGGTCTATATGGAAGCATAAAAAACTGGTGTGAGAAGCACAGAAAGCAACTTTCAAGGTACAGTGAGGGACAATATTAAGTCCCACCCATGCGTTTTCTACTTGTGATTATTTCATTGTTTTTAAAAAAATTTCCAAAAATATATATTTTAATGGGAACTTTCATTGCCCAAACCTAGAAAATTTCTAATAAAGATTTTCATTTTCGTTTATAAAAACAATGAAATAATCACAAGTAGAAAACGCATGGGTGGGTCTTAATATTGACCCTCACTCTACTTATTAACCTTACAAGAACACTTTACTAATCATGTCAAGCATCAAAATCTGGTGTGACTGGCGCACAGCACACAACTTTCTCTTACCTTCGGTAATCGAAAGTTGTGTTCTGTGCTTGTCACACCAGATTTTTTGTGTCGACATGTATTTAGTTTCCGACAGTACGGTACATTCGATTTTCAAGATGTAAAATTTATAAGTATGACAAAATATTTATATTTTGTTACCATGGCAACCATTTCTCCTATCTTTTCTATGGAGAACAAGAGTAAATTGGTCTTCAGAAGATTTCAATCACAAAATGAGAATATACATTTTAAAGAGAATCTAAAAAATAATTGATTTTTGAATTTTAAAAAAAATCGTTGGAGCAAATTTTGAGAAAATCGAAAAAACTGAAAAAGTGAATCAGTAAAGTGCTAGTACTTTTTGGTCGATTTTGTTCAAAAGCTTCGTGTCACGTCCCATGGGGGTGCCTAAGTTAAATATAAAATTTCAACCTCCTAACTCTTTTCGTTCTTGAGATATTTTGTTCACAGACACACACACAGACACACACAGACAGAGAATGTCGCGAAAACCACTTTTTTGGATTCAGGGGACCTCAAAACGTGAAGATCCATCAAAATCTCGACATCGAATTTTTGACATGAATCCAATACTTTCTCTCTCTATATATATTAACATATATATAGAGGTAAGAGAAAGTAAAAAAGCGATATCCTTCAAAAATTGAGGACATAAATAGAAAATTTTGCACAACAGAGAAACTATTAACATAATTTTGTGCTATTAATTCGGATGGATTATTAACATAGTTGTGTGCTGTGCGGTCAGTCATACCAGATTTTTTTTACATTAAATTTAGTTTTTATCGAGAGACCAATTTTTGTTTTTACACTATTGCCTTCCAAAAATAGAACACGATTAGTTTAACACAGGGCCGGAACTAGGAGATTTTTTTAGGGGGGGGCAAAATTTAATTTGCCGCCCCTTCCTTAAAATTTTCCCTGATCTCAAAAAATTTTTCTGCGAAAATTTTTTTTTTTTTTCGCGGAACCAAATTTTCCCGCCCGAAAAAATATTTTTAGAGACGCAAAATTTGCCGGCCCCTGATATCTGCCGCCCGGGGCACGTGCACCCACTGCCCCCCCTAGATCCGGCCCTGGTTTAACAGCAGAAGAAATCGTGATTTACTTTTATTTGGAAGCCATTTACTTGATATTTTGATCATTTATATTGCATATTTTAATACTTTTGCTGCATATTTAAGGGTTTAATGCATAAAAATCCGGGCTTTAATTATGTATATCATCATTTTCACATTCTAAATATATTGTGCCCTTATAACCACTCCGGGATATATGTAAGCCTGATGATGGGAAAATAAAGTCTCGGTAATTGTCGAAAATCGGAGGCTTTACATTTTTGGCTGCTCCCTTCCTTTTAAATATTTTTTTTTCTTTTTTATTCAAATTTTATACACAATTGTATTGATTCAATAATAACACAGCCACTGTATAAATCATCAGCAATACCGTGACGTAATTAAAAAATATAAACAGAGTGAAATCTCAATGTTTTGATGCCGCTACTCTGCTATCCCTCTTTTTTTATTTCGAGTCGAATCAAGAAAATGTGGGGATACAACAAATTAATAATTTGATTGATTTTTTTTTTTAACAGAAACATGAATGCAAATTCCTTACAAAGTGAAAAAAAAAATATATTTTCTATTTACATACTGACTGGTAACTGATATATGGATATTTTGAATAGAATGACGACTTTAAGAAAGAAATGGAAAGAATGTTTTCTTTCTAGGATTAAAAGTTTTAGGATTTTTTTTTTTTTTTTAATGTGATCTTTATTTTGAAATCTTTCTTTTTGTTATCTTTCCTCTCAGGGGTTTAACGCAAGGGCGAAGGGGGAGGGGTTAATTACACCCCCTCTTCCGAGATTTGAGAAAAATATTTTTCTTGGAAATAAAATGTTATTTTTAATATAAAATTTTAAAAAATTAAAAATTTGATTTGTATATGTACAGTGAGCGCCACAATTAAGTCCCCACCTCATAGCTAGAGCCTTAAGAATATGGTAAATTGTGAAATAATTTTAAAAGTAAAATAAAATCATCTTTACCAGATTTTACGTTTTACCTTTTCGGTCATTAAAATTATTTCACTATACACCATATACTTACTATACCGTATACTTAAGGCTCTAGTTATCAGAAGGGGACTTAATTGTGGCGCTCACTCTACATTCTGGTAAACACGTACAGAATGCAACTTTAAATTGCCGAAATCACGAGAAAGTTGGATGCTGTGCGACCAGTCACACCAGATTACTTACTCCCCCCCCTCCCGAAAATCTCCTCTGAATCTGCCCTCGGTTTAACGTTAATAGATGTGGATTTTAAAGCTGGATAAAGAAAAGAATAGCAGCTAGATAATATTTAATTTATTAGGCCCTCTATGCTGACATCCTCAGAGCTTGCAGGCTGTCAATGTAGGGATACAAACGAATATTCAATCATATATATATAATGAACATAGAAATTAGATAATTTCTAGAATGATGAAGGAAGAGAGGATGTCAGCCAAAATCGAATAAAAATCTCCAATCAGAAAACGTTTCGGGTTTAATTAGATAAAACCATCATCAGTTCTTTAGAGATTATTGGCAATCTCAAGATGCACACCATTGAGAGGCTCCTTTTTTGGCTGACATCCACTCTTCCTTCATCATTCTAATTGCTGAACAGCCACTTCTATTATCAACATCTTAGATAATTTCTATATAGCCCGCAAGCTCTGAGGATGTTCTTGACCAAGACCGAAACGTCAGCATAGAGGGCCTAATGTTATTTTTCTCTTAACACTTTTATTGTACCGATGGCAAACAGGGGACGTTACACACGCTGGCCACCTACCCAAGGTTCCACCGTGCTTATTATTGCTTCACTGCAACAAACTTGGTGGCTGTTGCCAGACAAATTTGACTCTATATAATATCAATGAGAAATAAATATTTGGTATCAATTTTTATTAAAATACCTTCTTCAGTTAATAAAGAATTTTTTTAAACTAAAGAAGGCATAGAATTTTTGTTTAGATCACATTAAAATAAAAAAAAAATCCTACACAGCGACTGAATGATCATCTTTGGAATTTGGTGTCGTTGCAGGTTGATTTACCGGAGAAGGCGTGAGAGGCTCTTCCTCCTCTTGTATTCGACCACAACGTACACCACCACTAGAAACCTTAGAAGTTTTTCGTGTTGCATGTGGCATTCCAGTTCGATTTAATAAATAATCTAAATCATGTGATATCCGATCGAGCATACCCGCCATTTGGTCATCGTCCTCTTCCTCTTGGCCCTCTGGTTGCCTTCGTTGTTGTTGTTCCGTTGTTTCCTCTGAACCACTTTCATCTTGGACTGTTGTGGTTGTGTCTGTGGTTGTCGCCGGACTTGGGGTATCTTCAGCTGTTATAACAATCGGTGGCGAAATGGGTTCCACGTCAACACTACACAACACAATTGCAGGTGTTTCAGGAGGTGGGGTTCTTGCTGTTGTTACTAAACCTAATTCTACACAAACACGGGCAGTAACTATCTCTTGAGGAAAGTTTGTTGACGGTGTTATCGTCGTGGTGGTCGTTATCGCCGTTGTTGTTGTTGCTGCTTGAGACACAGTAATAGGTGTCGTTGATGATGATGATTCACGAATAAAACAAATCGTTGGATCCGGACGAAGTTTCGACGACATATCTAAATAATCACTGCTGATTGATGATGGGGATTTTTCATCAACTGTAGAACCTTCGACGTAAGTTTCTACAGTGCTCGGTTGGCCATCGTTTGCTAATAAGAATGGCCGTGAATCGGTGAGCAGAAGGGTTTCAGTGTTTGGCGAGGCGGCCGTTTCTTCCGATACAGCTTCAGAATGGGCTTCACCAGCAGCAACGCCGCGGATGCCGCGACGCGGTGGCGGAGCACTCTCACTCTCTGCGTCTCCATCTTGTTTCGTAAAAACTACAAAAAATATCAAATACAAAACTTTAATCTCTAACAAATTTTCAAAATCTTAAATTTTAACTTACATCTTAAAGGACTATTTGATTCAGAACTAAATTCTGTCGTTTCTGTTGAGTCCAATTTAAGTTTCTTGAGCACGCGAATATGGACGGGACTTTCGCTTTTGAGGACATACATCAAGAAAATGATAAAACCCTGGGGAACAAATAAAGAAAAATTTTTATTATTTTGTACCTTAAGGGCTATTCTACACGTGCAGCTAAAACGAGACCGTTTGTCGCTCAAACGCTTGAATGTTATTATTATCTACAACTTCTCGGTACTGGCAGTGGCGTAACCAGGTGGGGGCGAGCCCCCCCCCCGGCCCAGGCGCATCAAGCCCTTGGCGCCCCTCGAAACCGGCATAGGCGCCCTACGGCCTATGAAGCCCCCTGGAAAATCGGCGCCCTAGTTGAGCTTCGCCCCCCCCCGCCTTCAAAGGCTGGTTACTGGCTGTGAGTATTATTATCTATGTCACAGCTTTCCAATCGCAACGTGTAGAACGCGTCACTCGAAAGGCAAAACGTCCGTGCAGTAAGGCGCATTTAAATTCCTTGGTTTTGTTTGACTCGCGACACGGCCGCGTTTAGCTGCTCGTGCAAAATGGCCCTAACAAAAAAGGAAAAAAAGAAAAATATTTTCTTACAAGGAAAGCACTAGCGAGACTAAAAACATATTGACAGGTTGATGATGGTATATTTATGTAGAAAATACTGGCAGTTTCCATTATGAGCATTGATAAGAAAATTAAAGCTGCACGACGCAGAAGTCCCACTCTGAAAAATATCCAAAAAAAGTAAAGAGAATAATCTTGTTGTTATTTGCATTACGTCTATGCTTATGGATAATATCCAAGTGTATAATTCAATTTTCCTTTTCCGCGGGGACAGAGTTGATTTTTAAGCTACAGGGTCTGCGGCACGGGATAATTTAAACAATTTTAGTTAATTTTTCTCCTGCTGAATACGAAAATAATAATATTTTTGTTGAAACCACTTTACTTTTATTTTCTCTTACCTCTATATATATATATTAATATATATCCTATAGAGAATGTATTGGATTCATGTCAAAAATTCGATGTCCGGCCGGTTTTTTGCTGTTGAATGTATATATATAATTTGTCCAATTGTATTAGATTCATCCTTGTAACTATCAACAGATGTTAAACAACTATGTAAGTTTAATTTGAGGATGTCGGACTGGTGAACATTAATTTCATTTAAAAAAACGATATTTTTCTACTCACAAGGGGACGGCCAAGTGAGTATATCACGGATTCGTTTGAAAAAAATTGAGGTTATACTTTGAGCCAAAAAAATGTTCACGTGTTTCGGCGTTTTACTCCATAGAGCCCCGATTGGCCAAAAAAAAAATAAATAAATACTGAAATAATTTTCGGGCTTTCAAGTAGTTTCTATTTGAAACATTACGTAACAGTCAGCTGTGGCTAGGCTGGTAGCGTAGCCGACTGGTAAGTAAGTTGTCCCGGGTTCAATCGACGGAGTATGCAAATTTTTTTTTTTTTATCTTTATATGTTACCGTAACAAACAATATATTTAAAACTGTTTCATATTATTTTTTTTAGTAATTAAATTTTTTTTAAATTGTTTTTCGAGTTTATTTATTACCTTAAAATTAAAATTTAATTTAAATACATGAAGAAAATATCATTTATTACAGTATTTAAATATATGAAGAAATAAAGAAGGCATAAAATAATCCATTAATTAAATAAATACATTAAATTAATAAAAAATTTATTTGCTTATATTTGATAAAAAAAATTAGGTACAGTCAAGCGAATATAGATAACATGCAAAACAAATAAATAGACGACTATTAGCACAGTTTATAAAGGATATTTTTTTACATGCACATTTTTGTTTTCGGATTTCAGGAGAGAAGCACTATACTGTCTGTACTAATGAAACTCGAAAAAAAAATTTTAAAATTTAATTACTAAAAAAAATAATAAAATATAAAAAAAAATAATATGAACCAGTTTTAAATATATTGTTTGTTACGGTACGTAACATAAAAAGATAAAAAAAAAAATTGCATACTCCGTCGATCGAACCCGGGACCACATACTTACCAGTCGGCTACGCTACCAGCCTAGCCACAGCTGACTGTTACGTAATGTTTCAAACAGAAACTACTTGAAAGCGCGAAAATTATTTCAGTATTTATTTATTTTTTTTTGGCCAATCGGGGCTCTATGGAGTAAAACGCCGAGACACGTGATCATTTTTTTGGCTCAAAGTATCACCTCAATTTTTTTCAAACGAATCCGTGATATACTCACTTGGCCGTCCCCTTGTCAGTCTGTTTTGACTTATTTTTCGGTCAAGGTTAATAAATTTACTAGAAATTCATTTTTGACCGAATAACAAGTCAAAACAGAGTGAGTAGAAAAACATCGTTTTTTTAAAAGAAATGGTATAATTTGTCATTAAAAGAAACATTTCCTGCTCCAATTGGAAATAAGTTTAATTTAAAGCTAGAAATGCAGGCGTAGGAGTTGAAGATAGAAAATAAATAACTGCTTAAAGTTATGGCTGTGATGTGATTATAATGAAGGGATGGATTGGAATGCTCTAGGTTCTTTAAAACTCCCAGAATAAGACGTTTCGGCCTCAATTTATTTGGCCATTTTCAGTTATTGGAAATTATACATATATTGCAAAGCGAGCATGTGATTGAACCAGGATTGGAAAATAAGAATTATTTACTTCATAAAAAATTAGGCCTATATCGTTCCTGCGCCCAAGATCAGAGAGAATTTTGCGATATTTCCAATAACTGAAGATGGCGAAATAAATTCAGGCCTAAATGCCTTATTCTGGGAGTTTAGCATTCCAATCAGACTGATATCTCCATCCCTTCATTATAATGGGAATAAATAACTTTTTGGGGTGCCGGTTGATGGCTACAGCCAGAGGACGTTTGGTGTCTGGGCTCACGAAGGCAAATTCCGGCAGGAATTCCGAATAATAATAATAATAATAATTTTCATTTCTGGTTTGTCTCCCAGCCATAGTCTACTTTTTTCAATATAATTATATGTTTAAGCTTTTGTAAGGCTTCGTATTATAAAAAAAATATAACTTTAAAATTTACCTTTTTATAACGGCTTTGCTGCTCTCAATTCCTTTTCCGCTTGCTAATTCATACAATCGTTTTCTAACAGCAAAATACATAAAGACAAAAAGGACGGTAATCACTACAGCACAAGTCACGAAAATATTGAAGAACATAGTGCCACAGACAAGCCACCAGGATGTTAAACGACCACCACCAGTTGAATGATGAGCCAAATGATTAAGAAGCACTGCCAGGATGGGAACACCTTGAAAAACAAACAAACAAAAGAAGAATTACAAATAAATCATTAAAAGAAAATAATAATTATTAATGTCATATAATAATTAAATAAATAATTTAATTTAAAAGATAAAATACACGATTCATATCTAGCAATGAATGAATAAATTAATTCTAATATAATTATAGAATAATATTTATTTAAATATTGATTCCTTGCTGATAATTTGCAAAAAGATCATCTATTTGTAGGGTTACTATACTTTAATGAGGCCAGATTCGGACTTCCGGGGATATGGAAGCTTGATTTATAAGCTTTTTAAATTAAAATAGAAGTATTATAGGGTTAATAAACTACAAATTTATTATAATTGAGCTTTTTTTTAGCGTGCTAGCCTTGTATACCAAGGGTCGCGGGTTCGAATCCCAGGCAGTCCGATTATTTTATTTAAGCCATTTGGTATCCAAATGGCTTAAATAAAAATGCCTGGGCCCCCAATAGATAATAACATAAAATATCGGTTATGGTCAAAGTATTATATGGCCTAAGTTGTCGAAAAGACTGTGTTGAGTGTGAATGAGAAAAAAGTGTGAGTGTTATAAAAAAAAAAGCCTTTTTAATACACTTTTACTTCAATTCCATTAAATATTTACATACAGTAGATAACCTATGATGCGGTAAGGAGTAAAATTCCCCAATTTGGCCAAGTTTTCGGTTCATATTAGTGAAATTAGGATATTTCACAGATCCGGACACGTGTTCCAAATCCGGACTGTCCGGGCGTCTGGTAACACTATCTATTAGGTGACTCTATATTTATATAAAATAACATCTACCAGCTATTATTTGCATGGGTGGCGTTATGTAGCCCTAAATATTTGCATATTAAATGGTGTTTATGGTGGATAAAGCGGTGCTGCTCTCCTTAATCATTGATTTATTAATTAATATATTTATAAAAACTCTCTATATTTCATATGCCACTTTATACAGCTTAAAATGAATATACTGTATAAATATCTCTTGAAGATGGCAATGTTTGTGGAAACGTTGCAGAATAAAATGTTTTTTTAAAACAGATTCTCTTATCCTGCTTCCTCTCCTTGTTTTAATACGTATATATACTCGTATATATACATTTTGTTCAGAATTAAATTTTCCACATTTTTTTTTAATTGAAATTTGTTTAAACGTAACTTAACAAAGTTGTTATTGAAACAAAAAAGGTGGAATTAGGTAATATATTCAGAAAAGATATGAAAAATAAAGTCCGTTTTTATTTCAATCTTTGAAATATCTCTTCAATTTTGTTCAAAATCAAATTTAAGGGCTGTGCAACTTGTTTGATTCAATTGGTCAAAAAAATCTGCTTATTAGTTTTACTTCACTAGTACGAAATCTTTTGCTAGACTTGTGAAAAAAGTATTTTCGGTTTATATATCAACATTTTTCATTATAGAGGTCAAAGCTGAATTGAATTGCAATTTCAAATCCGGATTCTGCTTACTTGATCGAATCCTGATAGAAGCAAGATTTTGTTAAAATAATTAAGAATTAAAAATCTATTAAGGACATCGCTTGTTAAGATTCGTTGAGCTAGAGAAAGAAAGATTTGCCAAATGAACAAAGAGAAGAGATGTTGTGATTGTTTGATAAATTCGACATAAATAAAAATTTATAAATCTCACCTGTAATTATTGTAATGACCATTTGTCGAGCATGGCTCGTATATCCTGACATTTGAACTGTTTCTGTATAAACGACAAGTAGTTTGCTTAGGTGAGAAGACATGCTGATTAAAAAGAACGCCCCGAGGCTGCTGGTTACATATGAATATGAATCCTAAAAAGAAAAATTTTAAATTTAAGATAATACACACACTTCAAGGGGACGATGGATTCAAAAAGGCAAGGCTTCGATCCCGTCCCCTAGCGTTACGGTCCGAATTTCAAAAAAAACCCTGAAACAAGTTTTTAGAGATTCTTTTACGGAAGATTTTAGCCTAGACACCAAATTGATATCTATATTATCGTTTAAAAGCTATTGTAAAATCAAAAGTTTAACCAAAAATGATCAATATTGGAATTTCGAAAAAATCGTTTCTTAAATGGCGCCTACGCAATAAACGTAATCTACATGCCAAATTTCAGTTTTATAGGTCTTACAGTTTATGTCCTGCGTTGATTGTAAGTTAATCAGTCTGTGACCCCGTCTCTTTATATATAGTTAAGCCGAATCGACGAAATTGCTTATTTCATGAAATCGGCAAAATTTTGCCGAATTAGGCATTAATGTTTCTTAATTTTGCCTATTTCACGAAAAAAAGCAGCCATTTGCATTTTCGAGGTTTTTAGTATCTCGATTATATTTATCACCTAAAGAAACTTCTACAATGCAATCTTGTTTGAGATAATTAGGATAATTAATAAAATAAAGTAAAATTAAGTAAAATGTATTTATTTTTATATCAAACTGCCAATGTTAAGGTCAAGTTCCCTAGTGGCCCTAGCGGCCTTCGGTTCGGTTAGCACGGTCTAAAACCATTCAGTTCGAAGCGATTGGATGCCACTTAAAAATAACATCCTATCGCTTCAAACTGAACGGTTTTGGACCGAAGCTACCCGAACCGAAGCCCAGAAAATCCCTAGTTGTTTTAAATTTTTCTTTTTTAAAGGAAAACCGATCTTAACGGACCAAACCCGGCAAAGTCGAGAATCCAGTGAGATAATGTTTTAAGAGTATTTGTTCTTCGTTTCAGACAAATTTATTTTTGTTTATTGAACTTAACCTGTAATACTGATAGTGCATTCGATTTAATTTTGCTGCAATTTTAAAGGATCTTTACTTGTCTCGATATCCTTTACTAGTACAATTGATAATATCACAAAATTTTTGCATCTACGGATCCCTTAAATAACTAAAAAACAAACA